>CM077160.1:147482241-147616022 GCA_039583875.1 Platanthera guangdongensis | reverse complement strand
CTCTCCGCCGGTCGCTCCTTGGTTCACTTCTTACGCTCAGGTCCGGTCACTGCCATGCAAACAACGAAGCCTATAAATGAGGTCTTATAACGCCTACACTAAAAACGATTTGAGAACGTCAAATCAACAAAAAACGCCGTAAAGACGATCTATCTTCATTCATCTGAGAATCAAAACTTTGAAGATCTTAACAAGTTGTCTAGAGAGAGCTCCTTCCCAAAGCTCTCGCCAGCGTTGGCACCAGGCTCCTCGAAGTAAAGGCTTACAAGCACGTTTGCGCAGCAGCACCACCCAAAGTGAAAATAAATCCACTAGTGGACTTGCTGTTCCCACTTCTGAACACCAGGAGGCATCATAGTATCCTTCCAACGTAGGAGGGTAACCAGTGTAGCACAGAGCGTTGTCTTTAGTACCTTTCAGATACCTCATCGGCCGATCTAGGGCATCCCAGTGCTCTTTGCCTGGACTACTAGTAAAACGACTCAGCATGCTTACCGAGAAAGCAATGTCTGGTCTAGTGCAACTTGTGGCATACATGAGACTTCCAATGATCTTTGAGTACTTTACTTGATCAACATTGGTCCATTCATTAGGACTCAACTTGACATTTGGATCGATTGGTGTTTCAACAGGCCGACAGTCTTTATAACCTAGGTAGTGAGGATCTGCTCAATGTAATGAGCCTGACTTAGAGTGACACATCCCTTGTCTACTCTAACTTCATACCTAGTAGGGTATCTACGGGACCAAGGTCCTTCATGTCAAATGCTTTCGCGAGAGCGGATTTAGTATCCCTCACTGCGGCAAGATCTGATCCCAGAATCACATGTCATCCACATATAGGCATATGATGACTGTTTGATTTGCCATCGAGCGATAGTAGAGGCACTTGTCTGAGAGACTGGACTGAAATCCAATGCTTTTTACCACTTGATGAAATTTAATGTGCCACATCTTAGGTGCTTGTTTAAGCCCATAGATCGATTTATCGAGCTTGCACACTTTGTCTCCTAGATCCTTGTGCACATAACCTTCAGGTTGTGCCATATAGATCTCTTCATCAAGCTCTCCATTTAAGAAGACTGTTTTTACATCCATCTGATGAACTATAAAGTTCTCGATAGAAGCTATGGCAAGAAGAATTCTAATAATGGACAGGTGATACACAGGTGAATAGACGTCAAAATAGTCAATTCCCCCCTGTTGTTTATAACCTTTAGTTACTATACGTACTTTATATCTGGCTATAGACCCATCACTGTGCAATTTCTTCTTCAGTACCCACTTGCATCCTAAGACTTTAGCTCCTTTCGGCAGTTCAACTAGATGCCAAGTGTTGTTTTGTAGCAGCGAGTTCATCTCATCATCGATGTCTTCTGCCCACATTAACGCATCTCTAGATCGCATTGCTTCCTGATAGGAGAATTGATCATCCTCTAAGTGGTAGGTGACGAAATTCTCACCAAAATCCTTAGGGATTCTGTCTCTTGTAGATACTCTAAGAGGAACAGCTTCCACCTCTAGAGATTGGGGAGCAGTGCTAGAGGGGCCAGCTTCAGGTTCTACAGTAGATTCTGAAATCATGTCAGTAGACCCGGAGACGGTCAAGCCATAATCTTTGATAAATTTGTGTTCAAAGAAAATAGCATCTCTAGATTCTATCACTGAATTAGTGGATAGATCCAGAAACATGTCAGCTGCACTATCTTCTGCACTACCTAGATAAACACAGGTCATTGTTCTAGGTCCCACCTTTGGTCTCTTAAGGTCTTGTATCCTTACATAAGCGATACAACCCCAAGTCTTTAGAGTGTCATATCTACAAGGATGACCATGCCACAACTCATATGGAGTAGAGTTGAGCTTTGAGTGATGCACTCGATTTAGAATGTGATTTGCAGTTAGGACTGCTTCCACCCAAAAAGAATTAGGCATGCCAGCTGTGAGGAGCATAGAGTTCAACATTTCTGTTAAAGTTCTATTCTTACACTCAGTAACACCATTCGACTGGGGTGAGTAAGGAGCTGTGGTTTCTAGGATTATACCCTCAGAGGTACAAAAGTCCTTAACCCAGTTACAGTGTACTCTCCTCCTCGATCACTTCTAAGTCTCTTAATCTTTACATTTAATTGATTTTCTACCCGAGATTTGAAGATCTTAAATGTCTCATCTTTCGATTTCAATAGGTAAACATGATAATATCTGGAAAAATCGTCGATGAATGTAATTAGATACTTCCTTCCCCTCTAGTGGCGTGACTACGAAAGTCACAGAGGTCGGAATGTATCAATTCCAGAAGTTGTGTGCTCCTAGAAACTGTCTTGTAAGGGTTTCTAGTGATCTTAGTCTGGGCACAAACCTCACACCTATCAAACTGAATAGAAAGATCTAATGGAATGTTTTGACTTTTAGTTAGATCTCGCATTTTCTTATAGTGGATATGTCCAAGTCTATTGTGTAATAACTTTGGATCAATCAGAGTTGAACTTACTTGATTTATGCACTCGTTATCTAGGCTAAGTCTATACATACTATTGATCAGGTAAGCGCAACCAAAATAATGAGAATTAACAGTTAATGTCATTCTACCGTTCACGGTTGTGAAAGACATTCAAACTTTATCAAGCAAACTCATAGAAATCAAATTCTTAGTTAAATTCGGAACTACTTTAACATTTTGCAAAATTAAAGTTTTACCTGAAGAGAGCATTAGCTCTGTAGTCCCAGCATGAGTAACATCAGTCGCTCCTCCATTGCAATTTTCGACTCTGTCCTTGACCACTGTCACCTTTGAAAGAAGACTCCTGTCATTTGTGACGTGACAGGTAGCACCACTGTCCAGCCACCACTCAGTAGATGCACTGCGGTGACTACTCCCAATCATAGCCACGAAGGACTTAGGATCAGAGTTGTCGACCACCATGTGCGCCACATTTTGTGGGGCATCCTCCTTTAGCTTCTTCGGACCCCTGCATTCAGCGGCCCAGTGAGCCCATTTGCCGCAGTTGTGGCACTTGCCCTTCTTCCTTTTGAGAGAAGGCTTTTTGACCGCTAACGGTGTTGGAGTATCACTCTTAGGTGTCGGGGGCTTTCGAGAAGGCTTACTAGGACGTGAAACGAAGTTGACAGCCTGTGAGGGCTGCGCAACCTGCTCCAAGCTTTTCCCAGCAATGTTTTGGTCCTCAATATGGATGAACCTTTTGAGTTCGTCCAAAATGATCTTCTCTTTCAGTCGGTGCATCTCGGTCTTGAAAAAGAGCCACTCAGGAGGCAGTTTACTCAGGATCATGTACACAAAGAGGCTGTCGTCCATCTTCGAATGATCATCATCCAGCTTCTGATGCAGGTTGACAAGCTCCAAGAGTTGAGAAGTGATAGGCGCATTCGCTTTGAATCTGAAGTTGAAGAATTTCTCTCCAATGAGCGACTTTGACAGTCCTTCCTCCTTCTGGAAGTGCGCGTTCAGTCGATCCCATATTTCCTTTGCAGATTTGTAAGCGGGGTAGGTCAATGCAAGACGAGGATTCAGGGAATTCAACAGATAATCCCTGCAGAAATCCTCATCCTTGTTCCACTGGTACTCGTCTACGTCCTCGACGGTAGAAGCGAAATCGCTCTGAACAGTATAGAAAATCTCGCGTTCCTTCATTCCTACTTGGACTTGAATTTTCCAACTGAGAAAGTTGGAGGCGTCGAACGATTGCAACTTTATTGTGTCGAGCGCGCTTTTCTTCGACATATCTCTAGATTTAAACAGAAATTAAAAATGCTAGAACGAGGTCACCTGAGCCGTGTGAAGATGCCAAAAAAAAGTCTTCGGATCCAATCCAAGAGTTATATGCACCTCCTCTCCGACTGAACACAATCACTAAGAAAAGTTCTTTCAGATCAACTTAGTTTTGCTCCTCTTTGGCTCTTTCTTGCAGGAATAAACTCGGATTGATTCTAGATTTGTCACTGGACCCTTAGATGTTGTGCCTCTCGGTCAAGAGAAGAACATCCAGAAACTCCAAAGTGGTCTTAGAACACCATGGACGGCAGGATGGGATCCTCTCGACGGTTAAAAGCAAAAGAATCTCACTAATCTAGATCTGAATCTCCAAATAGAATCTGTATTCCGCAGTAGATCTGGAGAAACGGAACTGTAAATTCGATGTCGATCTGGAAATCAAAGCATGCAAAAAAGGATAGATCTGGACGATCTCCAAATTTTTTTTTCTTTTCCAGCAAGAGCATATGAGGCGGCCAGATCAGAAAAGGATATGGACGGATCTTCGCACAATAGGTCGAATAAGACAGTTACTGTAGGATTTGCAGCACATAAGGTAGATCGGCGCAATAAGAGAATAGATCTGCACGGAGGTGGCCGGATCTGCCCGGAGGTGGCCGGATCTGCACGAAGGTGGCCGGATCTGCACGGAGGTGGCCGGATCTGCACGGAGGTGGCCAGATCCGACCTAATTCCAGAAGTCCTCGACTCACGATCAGGTGTGAAGAAGCAGCGATCCCTGACGGCGGAGAGAACTTGCGATTCCTCCTTCCGATCGACCGTCAACAAAAGAAAAGCAGAACCTGTGATTCCTCCTTCCTCAAGATGCGACGACAGACGATCTGCAGGCGAAGAAACTCCCAGTCGGCTTCGGCGCACAGAGAAAACGAGCGAGAATCGTCTTCTTCGGTGCTAAAAATTCGTGAATGGCGGTAGATCGGAAAAAATAGCGATCGGGTGCAGAGGACGGGAAAACCCTAAGCAGAGCGCAAAACCTATCTTGAGAATGTTGAAGTCTCCGCTCAAGATAGTCCACTAAGGCTCATCGGTGTGGAATGACCTTATATAGTATCTCCAGCGTAGAGCCGTTACACTCTAGTGACACGTAACCCATTGGGTCGTTCCGAGTCGGTCCTGACACGCGCGGACATATAATTAAATATTCTAACACTCGACACCCTCAACAGAGCAGCCAAACCCCGCACGGTAAGCATTACGCATCAGTTGGTTCTTTTCTTCTCTGTGGTTTCAGTGGGTTTTTCTGATAGAGCATTTTATATTTTCTTCTCTGTGGTTTCAGGAGTTTCTGCAAAAAACATCAAAGTGATGGTTAAAAATAGTACATTGGATGAGCGGAAAGAAATATACATTAGAAATGTTGTGTTCAAGGAAATATTCACAAAATTACATGTATCAAACCAAATTACATAGATTGTATGAATTAATGAAACATTTGTAATATTTATGTGATGTATTGTTTATTATGTTTTTTTTATTTAATGCACTTTCGTGAATATCGCTGCATCTTCTCATATATAATATTAATTCTTCTAAATATACTTGAAAGCTCTCACAACCATCATCTTTAACTTATGTTGTAAATTAGGCACATTTTGTCAAGCAATTACTCGATGACACATCATGGAAATAAAAAGTGTAAGCAGCTTACTACTCTTCTCTTTATATATTTTTTGGGTAGAATTTTTTCATGGAGATAAAAAATGCAAATTTTATCAAGCATTACTGTTGTTAGCCCCACGACAAATATTGCATACATGATAAATGTCGTTCCCATAACAAATGTCACACTCCACAATAAAAGTCTCCCTAGGAAAAATGTCTCTGCCACGACAAATATCGCCCCTGCGGCAAATGGCGCCCCCACGACAAATGGAGCCCCCGCGGCAAATGGAGCCCCCACGACAAATGGAGCCCCCGCGGCAAATGTCTTCAATCGCACACATCCACGGCTCCTTCAACTCTAAATCGATAAGGAGAACTTCATACAGTCGGTGAGCATTTATGTATATCAAATTTGGGAGCTTTTTTACTGTGCAAACGTATATTTCTTCTCTTAAAGTGTTGTTCTTTATGATGTTTTTGTGAGAAATTTAAGAGCAGTTATCGAGATTATCAATAGAGTGGTGTAGTTTGTTGTAAAACTCTTGAAGACGTGTGCACTTAATATAAATTATTGTCCCCCTTACAACAAATTGCATTTAGGTTTGATGCATGCTATCAAAGCAAAAACTCCAAATGTTGATTATGTATTTATGTAGCATTGTTTCACCAACAAATTTCTACTACAGATGGCCTATATCTACTAGAGGTAGATAGAGTTGTGAGACCAGGAGGCTACTGGATCCTCTCCGGTCCACCGATCAATTGGAAGGTGTATTATAGAGGATGGGAAAGAACTGCAGAAGATCTGAAGCATGAACAAGACACAATAGAGGATCTGGCAAAACGACTTTGCTGGAAGAAGGTGATTGAGAAGGGTGATCTTGCAGTATGGCAGAAGCCCATTAATCATGGGAGATCACCTAACAAACATCATCCATTTGGACATAAAAGTGGATGAAGTTATAACAATCTCAAGTCTGAGGATAAGCTCAATCATGAGAAGAAATCATCAAGAGATACATGCAATCATTATTTTTCATATTATATGAAATCGATATTTAATCTCTTTAAAATCGAATGTAATTTACCACTCATTAGTTCTATTTTATAAACATTTACTTCTCAATAACAAAATTATGTAATTCTATATTGTGCGGGCAATTTTTGGTGTCACTATTTTAAATATTTTTGTGCAAAACAAGCATTCTCGGAGATGAATTGATTGTCATATTCTTAATTTTATTAGATATGACTATGTTGTTGATTTTTCCTGATACACTCATTATTTTCCTGTATATGAGAATTTTGTAACTCTAGCTGTAGACTTTCTCTTGTTCACGACCATTAGGAATCTCTTTTTCCCTAGGCATTTGTGGTTGGAGTCAACTGATCCAATTCTTTTTTAATTATGGGTGATTTAGAATGAAAATTTTAACTCTACAATGTCTTTTAAACTAGCACTTAGATACAATATTTGAATAACAAGAAAAAACAGTAATTCATTGGCCTTCGCAGCCTGAAAAGCATGTGATTAATTTCACCTTGTATCTGAATTTAGTTCGATCTTACTCCTTGAATTCCAGGGCAATACGAGCAAGGATGGTGGGAAGCAAGCAGCTGGAGTGCAGCCCTTCACACCCTTTTGTGGCAATCAACGTTTATGTTCGGGATACAAGCTTGGTTGAGTTGAGGTCTCTATCTTCCTCCACTATCTTGTCACATGATTCATGTACTTTATGCAGCTCTTAGATGATGCTTGTGACGATGATGATGTTTTCTTTAAAGAAAGACTTGAACTTTGAATACTTGTGCATGATAACAGTTGGGAAGTGGCAGAGAAGGATAAACTAGTGTCCTTCCCCACCACGAGGATGCTAAAGGGCTATCCCATCCATGTGCAGTGCCATAGATCTCCCCGAGAAGAGGAGCATTATACTCCCTCAACAACTCGTGTTTAACTTTTATATAAACAAGAGTGAAAGAGATTTGCTTTTTAAATAGAGATTTGTTCAGGGAGTGTTCCTTTATTGGATTATAGCAAGGTATTGAGAGTTTGCAAGGGTTGGGATGAGAGATTCTTTCTCGTAGAAAGTGAAGTTGAATGTATTTTGTGCTTGAAATTAAGTTGTGTTGTTATGGTGGAGTCTGAAAGAGTTGTTTGCAAAAGGTAGGCCCTTTTGACGAAAGACTGAGCCCGAGTAGCTCGTCGAGATCTTTCTCATAGAATGTGTTGTTGATGCTATTTGTTCCTCTTCACCTTGACGTTGGTTTGCCATGTTTCATGAGTGAATTGTTATCTCCTGCATTTAACATTATTTCTTCAATTGAATTTTGATAAATCTGGAGACCACCTTGCCACCGGAGACGGAGGGAGCCTTGTGGTTTTAATCGAATGGACATATGTCAAGGAAGTATGCCACCTTTCATTTTTCACTATTTTTGGCATTGTAACACTACTTAATTTTACCTTTTTGATATTTTAATGTTATATTAATCCTGACATTACTTTAAGAGCTTGATATGTATTCTGTATTTATTGGGATTCAAATTCAGATAATAATTTTCTTATAGGAGGAAATATAAGACGAGTTGTAAGCTATAGGATTTTTTTGCACATGTTGGCACATGACAATTATGTACCCCTTTGGGAGGCTAAAATAGCCAATTGAGAAGTTAAGATAAGCTGTTTAGTAATTTTTAAGGCCATAGTCTTAACAGTCAAATGCTCTTCCCCGTATTAAAAAGAACTTCTCTGGCCAATGCTTTTGAATTCACCGTCTTATTCAGTTAAATTTAATATTAGAGAGCTTGATGATTTCCTCTATTACTATTGTAACAGTAGATTTGTGACAGCTGCATCCTAAGCATGAATGTTTTACTTGCGGCATAATTAAATTAATTAGATATATGCAATTTTTTTCTCATTTGTGTAGATTTGTAATTGCATAATATCTTCATTAGAACCTTACTCTGCAGGAGCATAATTTGGATGATAGCTACCAGATTCGGGCCCGTTCTATGCTCGCTGGTGTTCACCTGGCTGGGTGGAAGAGTAATGTTAATTCATGCCCTCAGGTTCCCAACGACGTTAAGGCGAAGGCTTCATCTCGTTCGCTGCTCTTCTTTCTCAGGAGGCGTTGGACTTCAATTGTTTGGATCTGGGATCTGTTTTGTCTATTTTATTGAAGATGTTTTTTTTTAGTTTATCTGTTGATGGAGTTAAGGTTATTCTTTTAACGAATTTATTTATCCAATGTTATAGATTTAGTATAAATAAATAAAATAACATGTGTGTGAGTTTAGTTTATTGTTTGTCAGTTGCACCGCCACCTCTGTTTTGGACCTTTACAATGTGATTTTTTCAGCGTTCTATTGTTGGATAACTAAGTTTATGTTAAACTTAAAGAGACATCGGATATAAAAAAACAAAATTATTCTATGGTTGTAAAATTGTTTTAAGCGTGACAATATTTAAAAAAAATCAAAATTATTCGAGATATTTTGTTAGAGAACCATTCACAACACTTTCAATAAAAACATCATTAATGCCTACAAGTTAATCGTTGTGGTTATCTAAATGATGTCACAAGACTTTAACACCACGAACACTTTCACGTCATTGCGATGTTTTACAATGTGTCATAAATTCAATTGCGGAAGGCTTAAAAATTCATCGCAGGAAAAAAGCGAAAAATCTTTTAATAAAAAAAATTAAAATAAATAGGGAATATGCCATGTGTACTAGAAAAAAGACGACCTATGTTATAAGAACCAGACCCCTCTCCTTTATACCCTACAGCCATAGGACTCCACGCAACGGACACGCGACTCATTAAACAAGATAGGTTTCAATCAAATTGTAAATACTCACCAGTCATTAAAATTGAGTTAAAATGAATTTAACTTAGAATTCAGTTTAATATATAACACCGATAAAATAAATAAGAAACTCATCATTTCCGATGGACTATTTCGCTGGCGCACAGCTGCGGGGAAGACCGAAATTTCATTTCTACTATGATCAGTAGAAATTGAACAAGCTAGCATTTTATGGCATATACACAAAGGAAAATACTACAAAGAGAAAAACAATGATGACCGTCATAGATACTCCTTCAGGCTTTCCCCGCTGAGAGCTTCCATCATCCGGAGGATCTCCTGCGCCAGTGTCTTCACGGGAAGTTCGACGTCTTCCAGCAGCTCGCCCAAGAAAGGAATCGTTTCGGGCAGGAAAGCCAAGTACTCTTCCCTCAAGTGTTCCACCAGGTATTTAATCACCTTCAGCCCAACAATCTTCGGCCGAACCAGCTCGCTCCTCGTCTGCATCAGAACCTACAAGAAAAGCATGTATTTCAGTTCAGGGTTTTGGCAAGGAGCAAACTGGAGATCTGGATGCAATCAATTGCGTGAAAGTTCGTTTTGGAGTGAAATTATGCTAGGAATGGGAAGAAGCATGGGAGAGAGCCAACTGCACTGTATTTGAACATTATCGCGCATTTCGCCAATCTGGAGTGAGAGCAAGTGCTGGTTTGGCGGAGCTTATTCCTGCAGATGAAATCTGCGCCGGAGCGGATGCCTCGGCGAGGCTTATTCCCCCGCAACCGCGACCCCGCCAAACGAGCACTAAGAGTCTATTTGGTGCCGACCTCACCTAAGGAAATCCATCCACTTTTATGTTCAAAAACAGTTTTTTTTCTCGGTGGCGGTCATAACCGCTGTCATATCAAACATACATTATATGATGGTGGTGTTTTGTCCATACCTACAGGAGCAAAAACGGAGCGCCAAATGGGGAAATTTTAGGTCAGGACTCCAATGAGGGCAGGTCCTGAAATGATGAGGGCCCCGCGCAAAAGTGTATGGCACAAGCCACAACTGCGTGGACCCCATCTCCTTTGCAGACTCCTCATTAGTGCAGGACCTTGCTCATGGTCAGGTGTCCTGACATAAAAATTACTCGCCAAACGGAGCCTAAAACAGCCTCTCATGTGTCCAATCATATTATCACGGCATACAAAAATCCTAACAAATATAAGATAAAAAGGATGTTACCGTGTACCTCATGGTTAAGCGGTTTCCAAAGAACATCTGACTTTACGGTAACCGCCATTTGACCCAAACATAAGACCAAGTATTGGTCAACCTCTTCGACAGTGGGTGAATCTAGAAAGTCATTAGATGTGACTGGTGGTTCCACAATAAGCTGAGAAATAATGGGTTTCAAAGAACCTGCAAGGAATATATATATTATACATATACTCAAGATCTACTATGCATTAAAGGATATTACCATCACATTTATTTACAATCTCTCTCCGATGAAAAAAAAACTTCAAATGGTGTATATGTAATCAGCATATTGTAGACTCTCTCTCACACACAGACAATTCTCTCTCTCTCTCAATAAAAAGAACTTCAAATGGTATAGTGTAATCAACATATTGTACAAAACATAACATTTATCTCCCCTAAAATACATATTTCATAACATCCAGACACAAAAATACCCCCCTCGGAACACATTTCCAAGGGGGGTATTTTGTGCGCGGATGTTATGAAATGTAAACTTCAGAAGAGGTAAATATTATGTTTTGTAACATTGAGGGAGGTTTTGGTAATTTCAATAATAATGGGTGCAAGATGTAATTATGCTATCTTACAGGGGAAGTTTTGGTAATTATTCATATATATATATTAATATATATATATATACTATTTATTATATAAAACAATATGCATATTTGAAGCACACCAAAGATCTCATCAGGACCGTCGGATCAAACAGCTGAAACAAGAAGTTAATTTTGGCCATCGGATCTATACAAATGGGTCTGTCATTAACGATATCTCCCAAAAACTACATCTCCCAACTCCAGAACGGACGGACAGGGCCACCGCGGAGTTCGAACGGACGGAACGCGTTCGACAACCCGTTCGACAAACGTCGAACGGTTCGTCGAACGGGTTGACCCGTTCGACGATCGTCGAATTGGGAGGGGGGGCGTTTTTAATTTATTTTTTTATTATTTGTTTTAAATAAAGAATTAAATTATTAAAAAAAAATCTAATTTAATAAAAAATTCAAATAAATTTTAAATTGTTTATATTTTAAAAAACTACTGTGGGCGAAGCCGGGGGCGGGCGAGCCCGCAGCGACGCATTGAGAACGGGCGAAGCCCGTTTGAAGATGCTAGTGTGTATATATATATATGTATAATATATATATATGTATACATATATATATATATTAAATATATATATATGTATATATATGTATGTATATGTATGTATATGTATGTATGTAATATGAATGTATATGTATGTATGTATATGTATGTATTGTGTATATATATGTATATGTATGTACATATATATGTATATGTATGTACTATATATGTATATGTATGTACATATATATGTATATGTATGCACATATATATGTTATCACATATATATGTATGTACATATATATGTATGTATATAAGGTTATGTTATGAGTTATGAGTGACGTGTTATGGGTTGTTGTGAGTCTCGAGCGTCGAGCTCCATATCATCATTATTATTAGTGTCTTTATGTTATGTTAGGGGAGTGTTAGGTGAGTGTTAGAGTCATTATTATGTTGTAGTCTATATAAGGCTTAGGGTGTGTTGTTGAAGGCAGACAAATGACAAGGTTCTAACTCCCCGTCTTCTTTGTGAGATCTTGGTGGCTCTCTCCTCCGACGAGCAACTCCGCTTAGGCAGCCGCGTTCACGGCTCCACATTATCTCCAATAACTCGCCGCTCATCCTCGCGATCACCTCTGAGATAGGCCCATAACAGGTTATTGACATGAAATTACAAAAACCTCCCATCAATGTTTACATTTCATAACATTTATGCACAAAAATATCCCCTTGGAGTAAATCTTCAGGGGGGTCTTTTTGTGCATGGATGTTATGAAATATAAACATTGAAGGGGGGTAAATGTAATTTTGAAAGTTAGAGGGGTGCAAACTGTAATTATAAAAACTTCGAGGGGAGGTCCTCGTAAATAACACACACACAAATATATATATATATATATATATATATATATATATATATATATATATAACAATATATGTAGTTGGAGGCACACCACAGATAAAAAAACCAGCCATTGGATCATGAGAGAGAGTGTGGGGAGGGTGGAGAGAGTTGGGAGAGAGGAGGGAGAGAGGGGAATATTACTTCAATTTTTTTACGGTCATTTTAAGTACTCATATGTATATGTTTTGAAAGTGTGTGCTCAGTACGCTTATAAGCGGGCGCAAACAATCTTGATGCGGGCCCATCCCACAGTGACGCATTATATATATAGATATACATACATACATATACTATTTTATAAAGGAAAAACACCCTTTGCTGCAACATTCCTAATACCCATTTTACCCCTCATCTTTTAATTTAACGACTACCATTTCTCTTATTCATTTCAAAAAAAATTAAAATTTAATACCCATATATGTAATTTATTAAATCCCGCCTAAATAATTAATCTCTCGCACTTCCTCCAGCGAAGCCTTCCCTATTTTGCAGTTCGCACAGTTTCCCAGCTTCACTCTTCAATTATTTTGGGGACGGTACCTCCCCGTATTCACGTTCTCTATGCCAATTACTTCGGAAGCTCGTCGTTAAGGAAATCCTCTATCTGATTCTTTATTCGGCACCCTCCAAGCGGTGGGAAAGAGCAGCGGGCAAGCAACATCGAGTTCGTATTTCTTCCGGAATCTAGAGGTTTTTCGCCTTCCTCCACACGAATTACGTGCTCTAACGATTTGTTCCTTCTAGGGCATTTCTGATACTCAGCACCTGTCAGCACCTCCCCCGCTCTCAGGATTTCTTTCTCCTAGAGCATCGATGATACTCAACAGCCGTTGTCGATACTCGGCACTCCCCGCATCAGTTGCAATAACAATAAACGACTACAAGAGACGGCTCCAAACTGGAACGCGTCAACGCATCCGACTCCAACCTCTACAATTTCATTCGCACTTCTCCCTTCTTTGTTTCCAAGCCATCCTTACCGACCACTGCCTTCCTTTGCAGGTGATTCGATCTCGGATTTTTGTATCTTCTCTTCCTGTCAATAAGTTTCAGGTGAGCTTTTTTTATATTTTCGGTTTCCTTCAATGATTAGGCCTTTCAGTTCCTCAACCACTTACTGTTGCGATCTGCTTTAAGGAAGTGTTCTGCATCCCGATTTGTTCCCTGAGCTTTCTCATTGCCGACCTCTGTTTTTTTTTCATCTCGATATTTTGGTTATGGATTCTGCACAAATGCAATTTCTCATAGGACGCTAATTTCTATATGTTTGGAGGCCTGCTGCAATGATTTTGGGTTGGTGTAGCCTCTTATATTCTTTATATTCCTCCAGAGTCCTCCCTCTTAGTGAATCATTCCCCAAATCCCTTGCGGTGCTCTGATAATGCGCTCGCCGGGAGCCATAGACAAAGATACTCTCCTTCAAAAAATAAGTTTCTATCAACGCATGAATCTTCTTCTATGAAGGTAGTGAGGAAGAGCGCATTTGAGAAATGATTGCCGGTTTTCGTTCCTCAAAATTATAGGGCGTCGGGCGTCCATCAATGTATCATGTCAATTTTGTGTACACTAGCAGGTTTTTCTGATACAGAAAAAATATTTGTGAGTTTCTTTAGCAATGAGCTCCTAAAGAATTCGTTTATTTTTAGTACTATAGAGAAAGATCCAATCTTTATATATACTTCTTGAATACCAAAAAACAAATATGAGTACAAATATATAGGAGAGGGGAGTAAGATCTAGCTATACAAATAATGTGAGACTAAACACAAAATCCTATATGGGCCAAGTTAATGGGCCTATACATTATTTTTCCTAGTATTCTCTAACACTCCCCCGCAAGCTGGAGCATACAAGTCGTAAACACCAAGTTTGGACAAGAACTGATAGTAGAGATGTCGTGATAAGGCCTTGGTGAGGATGTCAACAACTTGCCGAGCAGCAGGAACATGTGTTAACTCTATCTTCTTCAACTGAACCTTCTCCTGAATGAAATGACAGTCAACTTCAATATGTTTTGTCCATTCATGAAAGAACAGATTCTTTGCAATGTGTATAGCAGCTTGACTGTCGCAAAATAAAGTGGTAGGTGAGGAGAGCTTGACTCCTAGATCATCAAGGAGACGCTCAAACCATGCGAGCTCAAATGCAATTGCTGCCATCGATCGATACTCGGCCTCAGCAGATGAGCGAGCAACCATAGACTGTTTCTTGCTGCGTCGTGTAATAAGATGTCCTTCAAAGTAAGTGCAGTATCCACTTGTGGAACGACGGTCATCCAATGAGCCAGCATAATCAGCATCAGAGAAAACAATAAGAGATAAGGGAGACGAAGAGGGCTTGTATACAAGTCCTTGTCCAGGAGCAGTCTTTAAGTATCGAAGAATACACTCGACTGCCTGAAGATGAGAGATTCGTGGCTAATGTATGAATCGACTGACAACTACAACAACAAATAATATATCAGGTCTTGTAATAGTGAGATATATCAGCTTTCCCACAAGATGACGATAATACTCTGGATTCGGAAGGAGCAAATCAGAGTCCGAGGCATGAGCACAAAGCTTGTGATTGATATCCATGAGATATCGACAAGCTTGCATCCAGAATAGCCCGTATCATGAAGTAAGTTAAGACAATACTTTCCCTGAGATAACACAAGCCCATCAGGTCTCTGAGCCACTTTATACCAAGAAAATATCGAAGGTTTCCCAGGTCCTTTGTTTGAAACACAGTCGTCAGATGATGTTTGATCATCCTTATTCCTGGAAGGTCTCCTATAATCAAAATATCCACATATACTAACAAAATCAATGTGCCTGTTGGACGATGACGAGTGAACAGAGAGAAGTCGGCCGAGCTCCGAGTGAACCCAACAACACTAACGGTCTTACTAAATTTATCAAACCTGCCCAAGGAGATTGTTTGAGACCATAAAGAGACTTCTTCAGACAACAAACAAGAGACTCCTTCGTGGTTTCAAACCCGGGAGGTTGCTGCATATAAACTGTCTCCTGTAAATCGTCATTAAGAAAAGCATTTTTGACATCCAGTTGGCGAAATGCCCAGTGGCGGTGTACCGCGAGGGAGATCAACACACGAAGTATTGAGTTTAGCGACTGGAGAAAAAGTCTCATCATAATCCAGACCTTGTTGTTGAGTAAAACCACGAGCTACTAGACGAGCTTTCAAACGGTGAACCATCCCATCCAGACCCTGTTTGACGGCAAACCCACTTACATCCCACACAAAATTATCCAGGAGGAAGCGGGACCAGATCCCACGTGTGGTTTGCCCAAAGAGCAGACATTTCCTCGTCCATAGTCACCCGCCACTCGGGATATTAGAGAGCTCCTGCACAGAATTAAGGGTGGAAATAGAGGATAAAGAAAGAGCAATTTGTCAGAGTTCTGGAAAGAGTCGGTAAAAATAGACATAGTTGGTCAGCGGGTGGGCAGTGGAACTTGTTGCTGAATCCGCAGGCTGCAAAACATCATTAGAGCAGGGCATCTCCCGTAGGGTAATAGACGAAGAAGGACGTCGAGTGTACACACAAATGATAGGTGGTTTAGGTGGGATTGGTGAGGTGGAAGGTTTGAATGAACAGGGATAGCAGGCGCAAAAGAGGTGGCTGAAGTGGAGAATCAGCTGGTTGAGAGTAATATGACTGATCTTCGAGGAAGGTGACATCAGCAGAAGTAACAACCTTGCGATCCTTGGGAGAAAAGCAAACGTAGCCCTTCTGAGTCCGAGAGTAACCCACAAACATATATTTAGTGGCACGTGAAACAAGTTTATCAGTGGACGAACCAAGATGATGAACAAAGTACACGCAGCCAAACACGCGAGGGGTGATGGAGAAAGCAAGTTTGGAGGGAAAAAGAAGATTGAAGAGAGCCACAAAATTGAGAATAGAGGACGCCATGCGATTAATAAGAGTGCAAGTGGTAGAAACTGCAAAATTCAAATACTGTTTGGGAACATTCATTTGAATCATAAGAGAGCGGGTGACCTCAAGCATTTGACGATTCTTGCGTTCAACGTCATTTTGTTGGGCGGTATAGGCACATGAGCTTTGATGGATGATCTCAAACACAGCACATAGGTGTGCAAAGGCATAACTATTGTATTCACAGACATTATCGGTGCGGAGGGTTTTAATTGTAGTGGAAAACTGGTTGCTAATTTCAATGAAAAAAATACGGAATACACCAGATAATTCAGAGCGGTCACAAAGGAGATACAGCCAGGTCACCTAAGAGTAGTCATCTACAAATGTGACAAAGTAACGATATCCAAAAACACTCGCAATTTTGTAGGTCACCAAATATCAGAGTGTACTGACTAGATCAAAGGGAGCAAGACTCCGAGTAGTATGTGGTGAGAATATAGACCGATGATGTTTCTCATAGATACAAGACTCACACGTGAACTCATGAAGGGACACTTCAGGGAGAGATTTTCTGAGTATGTTTAGAGGAGCGTGACCAAGACATCGATGCCAATAACCAGAGCTAATAGAGGGCAACACCGTTGGGGGAGGGGGGGTCAAGGATATAGAGACCATTCGACAGATGTCATTTTCCGATGATAGTCTGCGTCTTGCGATCCTGCCAACACACAAGTTGGAAGAAAAATTACATCACAATCAAGATCAGTAGTGAGACAACCAATGAAGAGAAGTTGAAAGGAGAGCCCAGAACATGAAGGGCAGTGCGAAGAGTAATGGAGGGAGTAAGCTGAATATCTGTCGCGCCAGAAATGGGAATGGTGTCTCGACTAGCAACAGTGGTGAACTTGAGATCCACATAGTTCAAATATTGTGGTGGTTTCCGTGAGGTAATGTGGTGAGAGTCCTCGGAATCCAAAATCCAGGATGAGCTATGAGCAAGGCAGGCAGTACCACCATCGGAAATAGACACCACAGAGCCCGGAGGACAGCTGAACATCTTGCAAGGAACAGTCCGCAGCGGTCACGGTGACAACGCACCAGCGACAAGAAATGTCACAACCAGCGAGGTAAGAAACAGTCTTCAGCAGTCACGGTGACAACGCACCAGCGACAAGAAAGGCAACGACTAGCGGGTAGAAGAGAGCCCACAGCGGATAGAAACAACCCGCGGCGGTTAGAGGCAGACCGCGCCAAGATCAAAAACGGCGAACAGACACCAGACTGTGCGGTTGGAAGCAATCCGCAATAAGATCGGTAAGAAACAATCTTCAGCGGTCACGGTGACAACGCACCAGCGACAAGAAAGACCACGACTAGCGGATAGAAGAGAGCCCACAACGGATAGAAACATGCCGCGGCGATTAGAGGCAGACCACACCAAGATCAAAAAAGGCGAACATGCACCAGACCGTGCGGTTAGAAGCAAACCACAACAAGATCGGTAGAAGCAGTCCGCGAGGCAGCCAAGTCGAGCCAAGAAGCGGAAACAACAAAGCAGACGACAAGAGAAGAGCGGCAAGGCAAGAAAGAACTCCTTGCGATGAGAAGGAGACTGCGCGACAAGGAGAGAACTTGAGGCCAGGGACAGGTCGCAGCATGAGAAAACTACTTGTGACAAGAGCAATAAGATTCCTTGTGACAAGGAGACCGCACGACAAGAAAATAGGCCGCAAGATAAAACCGAGAAGAGGTCGTGCGACAAGAAGGGAAAGGTGATCGCAGCGGGCAGAGACAGGTCGCAACGAGTAGAACTTGAGGCCAGACGGTTAGATCTAACCGCCGGAAGGGGGGAAGCCGCAGCGGATAGAGAGCAGTCCGTGGCGGTTAAGAAAATCTAACAGCACGAGAGTGGGGTCCACATGCCAAAGGGATGAAGGATATAAAAGAGCGTAGAAGAGAAAGAGGAGGTGGATCCACAGGAGAGAAGGAGGCGGTTAGAAAAGAAGGAAGTTGCAAAGCAGTGCGGTTAAGCAGTAAAACAGGCCGCCCGGCTAACAGTAGGACTGGGCGATTAGAGAGAAAACAGGCCAGAACGTTTGGCTCTGATACTATGTAGAGAAAGATCCAAACCTTATATATACTTCTTGAATACCAAAAAACAAGTACGAGTACAAATATATAGGAGAGAGGAGAGTAAGATCTAGCTATACAAATAATGTGAGACTAAACACAAAATCATACATGGGTCAAGTTAATGAGCCAATACATTATTTTTCCTAGTATTCTCTAACAAGTACTATATGTAGGAATAATTTCATTAGTATATGTTGGGTACTGTCTATTTCTGATTGTTTCATTTCTGATTTATTAGAATCTCACTATGACCCATGCTAACTTATATCATAAATCTACAGTAGTTATTTTAGCATGTATTCGATTAATGGTGTTTTTGAAACCTCTTATTTATACTTTTGGGCTTTATTTCATGATGCTGGTAATTACCAAAGAGGACAATGAAAACGGGGTTAAGGGGTTGAGTCACTTAAACTCTCATTTGAACTCTCAAATGTGAGGTTGACACTGAGCGATAAAACCTAAGATGTTTTTTTGCTTATTTAAGTATCTATATATTAATGCTTTCATTCGCCAAACTTCAATTGAATGTTCTTCCAAATTGTCAGAGGTTTATTTTTCTGCCAACTTTCTTTTCCAATTACACTATTTTTGACCTAGATGGAATCATCTATTTTATTCATCGTGGCTTAACTATATATTGGTTTTAAATTTTTAATTAACTTGATTTGTTCTTTTTTCCATTTACAGCTCCATGTTTGCATGTATTTGGAGGTTTATTGGGATTATAGAAGGCGCTTTGCAGGGTATTTTTGTTAGTTTACTCATTCGACAATATTTACTTAATTTCTATGAATAACCAGTTTGTTCCTTGACATTGCTTTTAATTTCTATGAATAACCAGTATTGTTTTTTTGCGCATTTTATGAATTTATTACTTCATCTTTAATTTTTCGTAAAGGGATGTGAGTTGCGAGATCAACATATGACTATGATATTGTTTGTCTTTAAAGGATAAGTGAAGTCGATCTTAGTTTGGGGGTAGGGGGATTACTCTTCTATTGTGACAAGGGGTATCGAAAGTGCTACCACGGCCAGAGGTCAGGGTGATCGACGAATGTTTCCACCCGATATATGTTGCAGCCCGATGAATGTTCTCACTCACTGAATGTTGCCGCCCGATGAAAATTCTCACCCGCCAATGTTGCTGCCATCCCAATGTTGTCATGTCCGAAGTACTATCACGCGGGGAAATGGGGGCCCGCTTTGGGCACTGTTGCGATCGAGGTACTTTCGCGGTTGTTGTAGGGGCGGAGCCCGTGCCTGTCACTCGTGTGTGTAGAGCCCGTGTCTGTCACTCGTGTATACACACACAGACACAGATACAAATATATATATATATATATATATATATATATAGGGCCATTTACCGGGACCTCCCCTCTAACTTTGCTAATTACTGACAACACCCCTCTTATTTTCGAAATTACAAAAACTTCCCCTAAAGTTTTCATTTCATTACAAAAACCTCCCCTGAAGATTTATTTCATAACATTCATGCACAAAAACACCCCCCTCGGTGAACAGTGTCCAGGGGGTATTTTTCTTCATGAATGTAATGAAATAAAAAGATCATGGGAGATTTTGGTAATGAAATGAAAACTTAAGGGGAGTTTTTTGTAATTTCGAAAATAAGAGGGGTGCTCTCACTATTATGCTAGTTTACAGGGGAGGTTTGGGTAATTATTTCTATATATATATATATATATATATATATATATATATATATATAATATAAAACAGCCGATTTGCAAAACATATTGGTTAATTATATGATTATAAATAAATTAGCCACCTCATCAGCAATCAAATAAATCCGGTACCTGAAAGTTGGAGGTATCGAGGAATTTGATCTCAGCTGTATCATAAAGGAAGCAATGATAAAGGGCCTTTAGAATAAGCGCTCTCAGATGCCACAACTTTATAGACAAGATAGATGTAGAATTTACTAGAGAGCACAAATCATTGCCCTTCATCTTCTTTCTTTTTCGCGGGAGAGAACGTGAATTTACTAATTGATCTTCGGTTAGATAGCGAGTACAGCTCTCAAGAAAAAACTTGAAGTAAGGCACAAAAAGAGTCCTGCATTTAGATTACCAGCAAGCAAGTTAAGTCAAACATCAGTATGCGCCTCTTTGAACCACATTTAAACTAGATTAATTACCGAACCTCTCGTACAACTTTAATAAGAGACATGCCATCCATTTTCAGAAGTTAAGAAAACTTTCCAAAAAAAGTTTTAAGCTATTAACTGGAGGCAATATTTTAAGCTGCAAACCCGGAGGGGAGATTTTTTGTAATTTTAAAAATTAGAGGGGGTGACATAATTTTTTTTATATAAGTACAATTTAGAGCTTTAGCAGAAGGCATAAACCAGAGTTCAATGTATAAAAAAATCACATACATGTACTAAGATACAGCACAAATAAACAAAGAAGACTGACCTTGCAATTTATCAAAACACAAATATCATTGTCGCGCACGGTGCACGGAGTCGCAACCTATGTACAGTCCATTATCTTTAAAAAACAATTTAATTTATGGTCTATCCCCTTTGTTGAAAGCTAAGATTTGAGATTTTGTTTTCCTTAAAACCATTGAGAGAGTTACTGAATTAATTTGGATTAGATTAAATGCATTTTCACTTATTTTAATAAGGCGATTTAATGGCATAAGGATAATACCTTCATTTGTCTTTCTATCAAATTTTTCTAAGTGAGACTGCTTGCTCCCCGTCGGCCGGCACCTCAGGCACGCCTTTCAAAACATAGGTAACAGTTACTTCCACAAAATCTAAAATAATATATATTTGGAACTTTTCCTCCCAGTAGCTCATATGGAGTTTTTTTTTACTTAGTCTTGTGAATTAAACTCCTAAGTAAAACAACAAGCAATATTCACTGCTTAAGCCCAGAAGTGCAAAGGTAAGTTGGCTTCAGCAAGTAATGTGTCCATTCATTCAAAGACATTAAAGTCCTAAATGGAGAAAGTTTCTTATGACAAGATTGGTGCAAATCAAGAGGGCAAAATGTTGGAATTATCGGGCCAATGTCGGTCTATTAAAATATTTAGGTGTATTTGTGTTTAGTTCCACATCGGCTATCGGTGTTGTCGAGTCATGTTGTAATCCTATTTAAAGCCCCTATGTGGATGAAAGAATAAAAACTCCTATTTTTTTCTATTCTCCAACATGGTATCAGAGCTAGGTTCTAAAAAGCCCTAATTTTATTTCCTGATCGGCATTTTTGGGTTCGTCTCTGCCGCGAGTCGCTGGCAGCAAACCGCGTCTTCTCCTGTCGAGTATCTACGCTCCCATCGAAGGAATCATCGTCTATTTCCGTCGACGGGAGCGGCTCTGGGTTAGTGAGTGGCTGTCTTCCTCTTTCGCTGAGATCGGGCACCTATTTTGTGGTGCTTCCATTGTCGTCGACTTCTTCGTCCGGCAAATCCCAGATAGATTTCTCAGCGCCACTGCACTTTGTTGTTGAAGACGATCTATCTGCTGCTCTCGTCGACAATCCCGCCTGTTCTTGCTGCTCCAACCGTTGACAAATTTGGCTTGCCGCCTCTTCTTCCCTGCTTGGTGGTTCTTCAGGTTTGTCATTGGTCCAGCTGCTGCTTCCAAATCCGGCGACTGCTTCTACTGGCCGACTGTTTCCAGCTTCTACAGATCCAGTCTGGCTGCTTCTCCATGTGGCTTCCAACCATGGATTCTGACACTATGTTCTCAGTCTTTTCTTCCTGACGCAGCTCAGGTCCATCTCAACGACGTCTGCTTTTGGCTACTACTCTTCTTCGATCCGCCGCCAGCTAGACAACGACTCAAGATATGTGCTCAAGCTTCTATCAGAAGATTTCTGTCGCCTTCAAACGACTTCCCCTCATGTGTCTGTGCTCCAACCACTGCAACTCCTTCTGGGGTGCTGATATCTCGCCGATGCTGAAGTTTTCTGTGCTATTTGCTGTTTTTTTTGTGTGACTTAAGTTGTTTGTCTTGTCTTAGTGTTATGCTTATATGCACGTGTTATCCACGTGAGTGAGAGTGTTGAGATGAAGCGACTCGGATGATCTTTCCCGATTTTTCGCTTTCGTTCCACACGGCCTCTAGGCGTATGTCATATGTTGTTATGTGTCTCCACACATTTCTTTTGATTGATCGTGTGTTGGGACACGACTGATGTAGGTTGTTTTAATCTTAGCAGTCATGTCGCGTGGGACTGTGTCGTGCGGGTCTGTGCCGTGAGGGACCGCCCATTGTGCGGATTATCCCCGACAGATTATCCCGACGGATTATCCCCGATTGCCCGGCTGATGATTTGCTCCACATCTTTCCTTCTCCTTCGCATGTTGTGCGTGTAGGTGATGTTGCTTGACCGATTTCCAGCGAGTCCACGTCGTATGTGGGTCCTGCGTCGTGTGTGGGTCAGCGTCGTGCGTGGGTATGTCCCCTGCTTGATTCTCCGGTTTGGAATTCCCCTCGGTGGCTTGGCTGATGTTTGTCCTGCAACGCCTACCTCCATTTCCGTTATTTGATGTGTCCAAGCTGAAGGAGTCCCCCCTTCAGCTTGAGGGAGAGTGTTGGAATTATTGAGTCAATGTCCGTCTATTAGAGTGTTTAGGTGTATTTATGTTTAGTTCCACACCGGCTATCGGTGTTGTTGAGTCATGTTGTAATCCTATTTAAAGCTCCTATGTGGATGAATGAATTACAACTCTTATTTCTTTTCTATTCTCCAACACAAAACACCCTTACAGGAAAATGTAATTGCATGTAATTGATCCTACGTATTCTATTTATCCTTACAAGTGTTGATCCTAGGGATGCCCAAAATCCTTAGATGAAAGAGACCAATAGTGTGAAATTATGCTACCACCTGCTTGGCTTTTTGGTTGTAGATGTCATAAGGTTACGTGTAGCCAATAGCATGGTAATCGTGTAGGAAGCCCAAAAATATTAGCGCATGTGAGCATGTGGTGGATAAATCTCATTTTGCATTCTTTGCAACATGGCTAGAAATGACTGTGGCTAATGATGCCGGTATAGTTTAGCTAGAGGTTTAGTTAGACACAGAAGACTCGTTATACTGCAAGGGGAATTTGATGTCTATGCTTACCTAAACTAGAAGGCTAGCCTAATGTCAACAAACTCAGATTTGCTCTCTCGTGTATAGGAGTTAAAGTTGATGGATGTTCAACAGAACTTGAATTGAGCGTCTATGGAATGCGGCCATCAAATCTACCCAGCTTCACGGGTCATGCAAGGTTAAGTTGTATTGATACGAGTGATAGTGTGTGTAAGACTTAGAATTTAATGTCATATGAACATTTTAGTAAACAATAAAAAGGACAGTCCAGTGCACAAAGGCAATGCAACGACGGTTCGGAGAAGAGTCTCACCACAAGGGTGAACAATGGTTAGTAAAATTCTTAGAGAAATAATACATGTGATGTGGTTTCTTGCGCACTTGCCACTCTTCTTGTTGTACCTTCATTTACACTGCGCATGTTATTATTTATATAATGTATATCAAGGTCACAGATGTCGGATGTCGGAGACACGTCGGTTTAGGTTTTTCATGTCGATTTTAATATGTCAGAGATATTTCATATGTCGGGTTTTAATAATTAATAAATGTAATAACTTTTATAATTTATATATATTAATGTCTTAATAATTTAACATTTATTGAACATTTAAATCTACAAAGTAGTATAAATATTTTATGTTATACAATTAATAACAGTATAGTGTATGGAAGAAAGCAAGAGGAAGATAAAGAACCTTAATTCTAAAATCCAAAGGCCGGGCCTAATCGACGACAATGACAGATGGGCGCAAGGAAAAAAATCTGTGAAAGAACAAAAAGCAACCTACCAACGAAACAATTTCATTTTATTGTTGTCGATTAGACCACAGACACTAAATAAAATTAATTGAAATAAGTCAGCCGATATAATGTCGGGATATATCGGCCGATATATTGACGAATATATCGGTTGATGGAGGTAATATCGGATGATAGATTTGAAAAAGGATATTTTACAAAAAAACTACTGAAAACACGTCATTTTGTCCACGAAACTTTTATGTCAGCCAACATGTCGTCCATGTCGGAAGATATCCACAATGTCTTGGCCATGCAAGTTATGTGGCAGATAGGGTAGAAACCCTCAAGAACCCTATAGGGTGATTGGGAGGATGAAGTTGTTATAGTGTCAGCATTGGCTAAGCCCTAATATGCAACACAAGGAGTTATGGATTCACACTGGGTGTGAACCTATCGGCGTCGAGTGTAGTCCACCAAGGAGTATTCGTATTTTACCTTGCATTGATTAATCCCCATTGCAAACTCTCTCCTTGACTCCCTCTCTTTTCCCCAATCTCAGGTTTTATATGTTCAGTGACTCCTGCACACAACCCTCCCTAGCGCAGACCACCTCCCTTCTCCCTGATCAAGCTTCTCTGCCACCATATCTCTACTAGGATCCAAGAAAGGGGAATCAAATCCCTTGTGGGGCTTCTCCCTTCTCCACCCTAACACTCGATCTCTAAGTCAGGGCAAACAACAACTTGGTATCAGAACGACTCCTCGCCGACGACGACACCGACAAATCTTTTTTCGTCTGCCACCGGTTGGTTGTCTCATGCTTTGCAAACCAACTGCGCGCAAGGTTGTCAGGATCGCGATCCAGATCATAGGATCTTGCGATCCTACGATCCAGATTTTGTAAATCGATCCTGATTTTGTAAAGCGATCATCGATCCAACCCTACTATCAAATTGTTCCTACCTCAAAAGAATCTCATCTAGGATCTCGATCCTGACAACCTTGACTGCGCGACACACCTGGGGCTGAGTCTCTCATGTCCGTTCCCAACGCCTTCGCCGCTTGCAATTCTGGCCTCTTGCCTCAGCTTCGCCCATCCCCGCAGCAGTGTGTACCAACGAAAAAGGAGGCATGACCATGACACGGCTGATGGAAATGTTCCATTCGATGGTGGCATCCCCCTATTAGCGGATCAAATCCATTCAGTCACTATTGCGCGTGGTGTCCGTCTCCTCCAATGATGCTCCCCCGGTCATACAACGCTCTGCACAACCCAGCCCTAGAACAGCGGGTGGTGAGCGCCGCCCAACAGTCCCCATCTTTACTGTAAGTTGTCGCTAGCGCCTCTACCTCGATGTGGAGGTCCAAGCCATTCCAGACCTCACGACCACGATGAGTCTCGTGTGGGTCTATGAGAAGAGTCTACTCTTAGACCGTACCTAGGGCGGGCACAGGGATAGGACGGGACCGTTCAGAGGAAGCAACACCATAAGGCAGGCTTCCGCCGACTCTTCTAAGGGGGGTGATTTTAGCCGCTCTCCCTTTCGTCGTCTCCCCCATCTCCAAGATGGCTGAACGCCGCTCCAAAGGCCATTGTGTCAATTGTGACGATCCCTTAGGGCTGGGCCACCAATGCAAACGTATTTTATAGGTGGAAGTGGACAACCCTTTCAATGATGATGATGAGGATGCAGACACAGGTGTTCCAAAAATTTCCCTTCACGCCATTTTCGGGTCTCGGGAGGGTCATAAGATTCAGATGTATGTTACCCTTGGGGGAAAAAACTTCCTTGCACTCATGGACTCTGGCATAACTCACAACTTCATTAGCCAGACCGCTGCCACACGCATACACCTTCCAGTCACAGCTTGTAGCAATGTTCATGTGTCTACGACCAACGATTACCAAATGGTGTCAGGGCATCTGTCATCGGATCCCTACTGTTGTGGCGGGCCATCACACCCACATCGACCTCCTCGTCGTGGACCTTCAAGGGTTCAAGGTGGTGTTTGGCGTTCGCTAGCTGCGGACTATGGGAACCCAGGTGTAGGATTTCGACCGAATCATGATGTGTCGGCCATGGCTCTCAACTGATCAAGTGGCGCGACCACTCCCTCGATGACATGGATCTCTTCATTCCTGGTATAGGGAGACTCCATGTGGCTACTAACTTGGCCCGAGAGGCAATTCTCCCGACATCTAACAACTCCTTCAGGATTTTGGCAACACATTTACACCACCAGCTAAACTTCTCTCGATCCGCAACCAAGACAACTATATGTCTTCTGTCGGGCACGACACCCATGGTCGTCCGACCATATCGTTATCCTTTCCTCTAGAAGGATGAGATTGAGTGTCAGTGCATCATTATGCTTCAGCAGGGGATCATTTGTCGTAGCGTCTTTTCATTGGTCCTTTTGGTGCAGAAAAAGATGACATGTAGCGCTTTTGCATGGATTACAGGGAGCTTAATACAAAAATAATCAAATATAAATTTTTTATCCTAGTGGTCGAGGAACTTCTGGATGAGCTGCATGGAGCCCGCTTCTTCTCCAAGTTGGACATGTAGTTGGGCTATCATCAAGTCCACATGACGTCCGACTATGTCGAGAAGACTCTTGGAACATGCATTCCGCATCTCTTTGGTTTGAATATAACAAATTTCATTATGTATTTGATAAAGTTTGTTTGTGTTTATAGTGTTTAGGTATAACATGTATGACAAACTGAAGCAATTAAATTGAACGGACCGACGCTTTGGATAACATTCCTATCTATGAATCCTATCGCGGCATGGTAGCACCTACCGCCAAAGTTAGCGTTCACTTTGTGGACGAGCACCAAAATTCATTTCAAATGAAAACGCTGGCGGGAGCAAAGAGGAAAATATGTTAAGAAGATAGCACGACGTACTAGCATATCCCGCGGCGTGGTAGGTGTTGTCTAAAACGAAGAATGTCAAAAATGAAGAAATACGTCTACCATGTATGCTTGCTCTGCATGCAAATACTTTCCTTAAAGGATACCGTGACGGTAGGACTTATCGCCGGTGGTAGATCGCAGACTCTATTTAAAGGCCGGATTCGCTCATTCCAAATCATTGAATATAACGACGAGAACACCAACACTCCAAATTATTTCCAGAGCCTCGTCTCTTTATTCCAGAGATCTCTTTTGGGAAAACACAAAGATCAAAAGGAGAACTTGAAGGAGAAGCGCATCAACGGTCATTCTACGTAAAGGACGAACACATAACCAACGACGATTTCTCTCGTGCCTTCAACTTCACCTTTAGAGTTCTTCATAGGAGTTTTTATTCAGAAATCATATTTCTTATCTTGTATCTTCTTTTTTCTTATGTAACCACGTTTTGTAGTTAAATTCGCGTGTGTTAGCAACTAGGTCGTGCACAACTTCGGGAGAAATTTGTCGCGGAAGTTGATCGCTGGATCTAGGGAGTACGTTCAGGGCAAAAATTTCGCCGCGGGTGTTAGCGACTACATCTAGGGATTAAATCTAGGGGGCAGCTGGAGGCCTATGTGAGGACAAATACGCTAGGGTCAACCAGTCCTTAGTGAGAAAAGTCAGTATAGAAAACAAAAGGATTATTACATTCACCGCTTTAATTTCTAGCGTCATAAAAATCAACCTTTGTAATCAATTTATTTATGAAATATAATCATACTTCTCTTTTTATCAAATTGATTTCAATTTCTATTCACCAAAATATTTTGGAAAATTTTTTTTATTCAAAGATTTTAAAGCAAAATTTAAATTTCTTCACCCCCCCTCGTAAGGCCCGCCAGTAGATCCAAGAAATCGTTGAGGCCCCATCCTGGCCACTTCGAATTCTTAATTATGTCATTCAGGCTCATGAATGCCCCCCTTCACTGTCCAAACCTTGAGAAATGATGTATTCTAACATTTCCCTGAAAGTCTGTGCTAGTGTTTTTTTATGACAATTCAGTGTATAATAAATCTTGGGCCGAGCATTTAAAGCACATTAACAAAGTACTCTAGTTGATTCACTATCATCGCCTAGTTCTCAAGTTCACGACGTGCTCTTTCAACACGGGTAATGTGACTTAGTTGGGACGCGTGGTGCATGCACAGGATGTCTCAGCTAATCCAGAGAAAATCTAAAGCGCCCGCTTGGCCTACAAAACAAACATCGCGCAACCTCCGCAGATTTCTTGACCTCACGGGTTACTACCGTTGTTTCATTCAGGACTACAGTGTCAACCAATTTCAAGAACACCAGTACAAGGTAACCTTTACAGAAATGAAAGGCAACTAATTAACAAAAATTTCAAACAAAGTAAATAAACCTTGACTAAAAATCTACAAGAATTTTACACAAGTAGGCACAAAACTGTTTCAACATCTTGTCTACTCAACTAAAGCTAAGGGCATATATGACTTACCTGTGTTGCTGAATAAGTTTATTCACCAATCCGTAAAAGGAAATATATCGGTCTATGCTTATGCATTTAGTTGACTGATCATCAATCTCTGATTCTGCCCATTCAAGACTCTGAAAGAACAATGGCTTAAACATAGTCTCAGTTAGTTTCATTGTCAAAACAACCATGGCCTGGAGAATACTCTGCTCAACAAAGTTCATGTCTTTGACTGACTCTGTGCCTTGACGGCGAATATCAAGCGAATCTAAGCAATTCTCATATATATTCACATGAAAAGAGTTTATAGATGACCTATCCATTACACCAATCAAGTTTTGCAGCATTTCAAAAACCACAGAGAAGCTGTAATCTCCACATCGAAGAGCTGTTTTCTTCAATGTAAGTAAAGCTGGAAGAACAAGGCGAACCTACGAAGGACAAATTTGCAGTTAGATATACTTACATTTAAACATAAAAGATGAAATATATAAATACACTGAGCACACACCGGAACTTTCTGAGTCAGAAGTTTCCGCACAGCAGAAGCTCTTGTTTTTATCTTTGTCTCTACATCCAAAACATATTCAGGATGAAGTATAACAATATCTAAGATGTCATCAAGATACGGATTCAGAAATCCACCAAGATTTGTTATAACTGTCTCTAATGCAGAAAGAGTAGACAGCAAAAGAGGCACCTTAAAACCTTCAAGTTCATGTGTACTCTCTTTAGACTTTCTGTGAGGACATCTGGAAACTTGATGAACTTTTTCAGAAAACGTGTCATAATACTAGGAAGTTGATTTAGAGCTTGAGGGCCGAGGACTCCGATCAAGGCAGACATAGTACAAATAGAAGCGGAAGAAATAGCAAAATCAGAAGAACCACTTTCCACTACACAAATTGAAGGCCCGAGCAAAAACTGGGTCATCACAGGCAATTCTTTAGCCAGAGTTTCGATGAAGAAACTGCAGCCAGTTTCACCCGAATGTGTCTTGAAGAGCTTGAGATTAGCTCATTATTTTGAACATAGCTCAATGAAAGATGGCACAACATCACCAGTAATTTTTAGTAAGAAAGCAGAACTTGTCTTCATCCTTTGGGCTCTCTCCCTGTCATTTTGACCAGATGCATGATCTTTAACCGATTTCACATAACAAACCAAGCGTCTGCACAGAGATAAGTCAGATTATGTGAAAATCATGGATTCACGTTTGTAGATTACGAATAAAATTTTAAATGAACAGTACTAAAAATTCCCCTCCAACTTTGTATAATTGCAGGCGCCTCCCTGCCACAAAATTACCAAACCCTTCCTCTACGTGTATTTTTGTAGCATCATGTACAAAAACACAGAAGATAACTCAATGTTTTTTTTGGAAAATGTATGTTAACAATAAAACTTAGGAAAGGCTTCAGAAGACAACTCATGTTTTTTTTAGGAAAATTTATGTTAACAATATAAAGTTAGAGAAAGGTTTTAGAAATTTTTAAGATAGACGGGATGTCCCCATAATTATGCTAATTTAAGGAAAGATCCCATTAATATGATTCAATTTTAACACAAAAAATGAAGGAAAACATACAAGGAAAGGGTTAAGAATGGATCATACAGTTTCCATGGAGATTACCATTGCTATTATATTCTCATCATCACCGTCCAGCAATTGGCCATGCTTCTAAAAAAATATATCTCGGTTTCATCCATGTTGTTAGGGTTTTGAGAATTTGGTGGATGTACTTCTTTACTTCTTTCATAACTTTACTGGAAAAGCCAAGTTGTTTGCACCTAACACCGATAAGTTGCAAGTGCAACACAACTTGCTCCATAAGTGCCCCAGTGTAGCCTGCCAAAATAATTCATTGAAAGCAATTTTTGTTGGAGTGGCAAATATTAACATAGAAAGAATTTACAATGTAGGAGTAACATAATAGTGGGTTATTTTTAAAAAAAATACATCCCACTTTACTTTCATGCCCCTCCCCTCAAAACATTTGCATTTGTGATTTGAATTGTATTGCGTATAGGAATAATGATGCAACAAATTGTTCTCTAGCTCATGATTGAAGTAATGCACAATATTTCTATTCATTATAAAAAATGGGCGCATTTAAATGAAGAAAAATTAAATTTAAACTTGATCGTTATCGTTAATTCATCTGTTATCTAGTATTTAATTACATAGGCAAATGAACAATAAAGTGAACTATTTCCCCTTCCCTATTCCAACTCCAAAGCAAACACCAGGCCTTAGTTTGGATTAAAGAAAGTACATGTTACTGAACCATTAGCGGAGACACCGACAGCGTAGCAGGCGCGACACCGGACCCGCATTGGGGGCGCACCTACCAACGACGCAACACCGGCACGGGGACAAGCGCGTGATCTCTATTTCCCTGTATCTTTTATCTCGTTAAATTTGCCGCGTAGTTTGATCCCCACGTGTTTAAAGCCCAAGTGATGGGCATGCAACCTTTTATTTTTCATGTTTTTATTTTTGGTGTGACTCTCTCTATTTATACCCATGGGGTACCAGACGTAAGCAAGAAGAATTTAATATTTTCCCATCCTCCCTCTCTCATCCCGATTTCCCCTCTCTTCTCCCCCTCCCTCCCGAGCTACTCGAACGGCCCAGGGCGGTCTCACTTACCGCCAATGTGGACAGCTCATATGGCCTTATTTCTATCAGAACCGGGTCTATCTGCCACCCACTTCCCCCCATATTCCCTCCATCTTGGTGAATACTCACAACCGTGCTCATGAAGGCGTCCACAAGACTCTCCACCGCATCCACGCCGAATTTTATCGGAAAGGCATCCGCCGTCAAGTCCAGGATTTTATCGCCACTCGCGTCGTTTGTCAACAACAAAAATAAGTTAACCTACTACTTTTCGGCTCCTTCAACATTACCAGCCCCAACTCAAATCTGGCCGACATTTCTATGGACTTTGTGGAAGGACTTCCACGCAGCAAAGGCAAGTCCGTGTTGATGGTGGTGGTGGGCAAATTTTCAAAGGGAGCACATTTTATTCCCCTATCTCGACCGCTAATCGCGAAACGTGTGGCCAATCTCTTCTTGACCGACGTCTTCCGCTTGCATGGCCTACCAGAAAGCAGAATGTCTAATCGCGACAAGGTCTTCAACAGTCAATTTTGGAAAGAGTTGTTCACCTTGAGCGGGACCAAATTGACATTCTCCTCTGCATATCACCCCCAATCGGATGGACAAACGGAGGTCGTCAACCGCACTGTGAAAATGTACCTAGGTTGTTTAACGGGTGAAGCACCCCAAGGATTGGGTAAAATGGCTACCGTGGATTGAATACAGTTACAATACCTCTTATCATTCGGTTCTCCAGACTACACTGTTCCGCTTGGGTTATGGTCGCGACCCACCCAAGCTGCTCACATACAGACACGGTCTCGCAACGCTAGCTCCGGTGGAACAGGAGCTTCTTGATCAGGACCGACTTCTAGCCACTGCCCACGACCACCTCCTCCAAGCCCAACACCGCATGGAGACCGCATACAACCGCGACCATCGAGATGTCTCCTTCGCAGTCGACGAATGGGTATGGATCAAGCGCCGCCCCTACGACAAGGCCACACTGGGGCCGCCCGCGTCCTCCAACAAGTTGGGACCCCGGTTTAACAGCCCATTCCACATCGCCCAACGCATTGGCGAGGACGCCTACCAGCTCCACCTACCACCAGAGGCATGCATCCATGATGTTTTCCATGTATCTCAACTCAAGAGGTTCTACGGTGAGCCACCATCATCACTGATCGTGGCCATCCCCTCTCAGCTGGAGGAAAAGCTGTCTTCCGATAAGGAAGGAAATGTTACGGAACCATTAGCGGAGACACTAGCACCAGTAGCAAGCGTGACACCAGATCCGCATTAGGAGCACACCTACCAACGACGCAACATCGGCACGAAGACGAGCACGCGATCTCTATTTTTCCCCGTATCTTTTATCTCGTTAAATTTACCACGTAGTTTGATCTCACGTGTTTAAGCCCAAGCGGGTGGCATGCAACCTTTTATTTTTAATGTTTTTATTTTTGGTGTGACTCTCTCTATTTATACCCATGTGGGGGTACCAGACAAAGTAAGCAAGAAGAAATTCTTACTTTTCCTATCCTCCCTCTCTCATCCCGATTTACATCCTCTCTCTTCTCACCCCAGTTCTCGAACCCAGTCCGCAGCCGCCCTCCAGACCCACCAGCCACACGCCACCGCTCCCCCGCCGAACCCGTCAAATTGGAGGATTCTCCTCCCTCTCGCCGGAACACTCGCTCTCAATCTGCGGCACGTAACACAACACAACAACACTCAAACATTTATCCCACTATAGTGAGGTTGGATATATGAATCCTTTGTCGCTATGCCCTATCTCTAGTCAAAATCTCACTAATGCATAAGTATCCTTAGAGCTTCATTCCAGGTTTTTATTGGTCTACCCCTCCACGGTTTAATATGCTTATACGCCTAGTGATTAAAGTCTTACAACGCATAACTGACACCTCTAATGGTCCCCTTTGTGCGTGTCCAAATCATCTTAGTCGAGCTTTTCGCATCTTCTCTGCAATTGGTTCCACTCATCTTATCCCTAATACATTCATTCCAAATTTTATCCAGCATCCTGTGTCCACACATCCACCTAAGCGTTCTCATCTCCGCAACACCCTTTTTTAGCTCATGTACACAATTCGCTGTCCAACACTTAGAACCATAGAACATCACAGGTCTAATTGCAGTACGGATAACAACTTGCCTTTCAGTTTTAATGGTACTTTACGATCACATAAGATCCCTGACACGCCTCTCCACTTCAACCAACCTGATTGGATTTTATGTATCACATCTTGATCAACACCCCCATCATTTTGAACTATCAATCCAAGATATTTAAAGGATTCACTATAGGAAATATCTTGATCACCCTACTTAATAACGAAGTCATATGTCCTTCTTGCACTGCTAAATTTAAGCTCTATATACTCCGTCTTTGTCATGCTCAACCTAAAACCCTTCTTTTCTAAAGTGTCTCGCCAAGATTCAAGTTTCACGTTTACTCCCTCGCGCGTCTCGTCGACCAAAACGATATCATCATAAAACAATAAACACCAAGGTATTGCTTATTGGATATGTACGGTGAGCTCATCTAAGATAAGGGTAAAGAGATAATGGCTTAAAGCTCAACCTTGATGTAAGCAAACATTGAAAGGAGAATTCCATGTGTTAATCATTCAAATGTCCTCACACTCGTCACTGAATTTGTATACATATCTTTGATTATGTCAATGTATAATATATTTACACCTTTCTTTTCTAAAATTTTTCATAAGATCTCTCTTGGAACTCTATCATAAGCCTTCTCAAGATCGAAAAACATCATATGCAAATCTTGTTTTCTTTCTAGATAGATGTCAATGAGTCTCTTCAAGAGATGTATAACATATATGGTCGACCGCGCTGACATGAATTCAAATTGATTCTCCAAGATACTAATCTCTCGTCCTACTCTTCTTTTGATTACTCGTTCTTATAGTTTTAAGGTATGACTCATTGATTTAATTTCATGTAATTAACACAATTTTGTATATTTTCTTATTCTTATACAAATGTATCAATATACTTTCTCATAATTGGTCTGTCATCTTTTTTGACTTCGGTGTCTTATTAAAAAAACATATAAGCCACAAAATTTCTTCTTTCCCTAGAAATTTTCATACTTTCTATGGGTATATAGCCTAGCTCAACCACCTTTTCATTTTTCATTTTTTTAGAGTATCATTTGCCTCTGATATTAACATTATGTTCATATACTACTCTGATTTATTTAACTCTTTCAAGTTCAATTCATTGTTTTTGTTTCATTATAAAGTTGATAAAAGTATAATTTTCATCATTTTTTAATAGACACATCATTCGTCAAAACTTTATTTGTTTCATCATGTATGCATTTAACTTGACTTAAATCTCCTGTCTTCCTCTCTCTAGCTCGAGCAATTTTATATATGTCATGTTCTTCATCTTTGGAATATAGTCGCTTATAAAATACTTCATATGTGTGGCTTCTTGCTTTACGTACTGCATGTTTAGCTTCCTTCTTAGCGACTTTATACTTTGTCAAACCTTCATCACTCTTACAAGCATAGAGTGTTTTATAGCTGGCCCTCTTTGCTTACACTGTCTTGTACTTTCTCTTTCCACCATCAAGATTCTTTATTTGGTGCACACAATCTATTGATTCTCCAAGTACGCTTTTTCCATTTATCCTTAAATGTGAAGACATAACTTCTCATGAGACACTAGGATCAACATAAGAGTAATCAACAAGTTGGTTCATAACTGCCGTCTTGAAACCAATTTGTTTTTCCATTTTCAAGTTCCACCATCGAGCTTTTGGAAATACTTTTGTCATTGTCTTAAATTTGTTATATTTAATTTGCACGTCCAACACCACTAACCCATGTTGTATTGTCAAACTTTCTCCTTGTATGACTTTGTCATCTTTACAAATCATTTTATCAGTAATTTTGTTCTTCCTATTCAACGTGTTTGTCATAGAGAACAAAAAAATTCCAATTGATTAACTCTTTTATGACTTTTATAAATCAAATTTGTGTCGTCAAAATAGGTTTAAAAACAAATTTTAAAGGTAAAAGTTGAATTTTCTCAACTGATAAATATGTGAATACAGATTTATCTCAAGAAAAGCTCAATAATATGATGCATTTGATGCAAAAAAAAAATTTAAAGTTATACCTGACCATAACTTGCATCTCGCCCAGATTCAAGCTCGAAAACAAACTCAGTATCTCTTAATTTTATAAGATGAATTGTAAGGCCAGAAATAGCTCAAGGAAATATTCTTGCCCTTTGCTGCTAATTTCAACCTCTTTCAACAGCTTTAACAAAGAAGGAAGCCAAATTTTGCTAGAATACTGATTACAAAGCTGCAATGCAAATGTGTATTCCCACTCTTTATGAACCGTGGATGATGTTGACAATAGTTGACAAAAACACAATTTCAGAAAAAAAGAGGACTCTTTAAGGCGTAATGTCAATGAACGGAAAAGATGATAGTATAGTATGCCCAAGTTATCCTTCTCTCCGAACGTCCTGGAAAAAAACTTAGCGGAATAAACTTTATGTAAAAGAAACAAAATTGCGAGACATAAAAAAAATTCACAATCACCTGAGAAGATACACCATAATAGTCATCTTCCGGTGCTCGGAAATAGCAGGCAAACCTTTTATAAAAATCTGTATTGAGCATAATTAGAAGTTATCCATTTTTCCAAGAATAGAAAACAAATAAAATTAGTAAAGTTCAAAAACCTCGAACAGTTCTCCAACGCTGTTTGTTTTAGCTAACCAACAAGGGACAAGCACAGATACCAAGTTCTCCAAAATGTGCTGGGAGTGATTGTCACTCTGGTAGAAATACAAAAAAAAATTCAATTAAGAAATATTATTATGAACTGCAGCTTAGTAGATGTTAAAATAAAGTATTTATACAACCAAGCGTGTATGCACAAGTTAAAAACCACAAGATTGTGGTGTCTGAAGAAGTATAAATAGTTCAATACATATATTAATTCATGAGCTATAATGAAAAAAATTCTAGAAGACGTTAAAATATATTAAATCCAATAATCAAGCTACTATTTATATAATAATGGTATCAGAAGCATAGATTTTAATGTATAAAACGTCCAACATTGTTTATAAACATGCTCATTTCATAGAAAGTCTAGTTTTTGTAGGTACTTGCTTAAATACAACACCTTAAACTTCCATGAGCTACACACATTAATGCATAAAAAATCTCAAGGCTCTCAGAAATGGTGTTGTCTTGATCTCATAACCATAACTACTTTGACAGGTAAGAAAATAGGCCTCCGCATACTTAATTCTCACAAAAAAAATAAAGGTTAATATTAAAAAAATTAGAGAAAAATAAATTATACCATCTTCCACACATCTTATACACATTTAACAATATAAAGAGTATTGAGTGTTTATGTTTTTTATATTGGTATTTATGTGTGAGTGGGTTTTGTCCCACATTGCGGGTTAACTTTAGATGTATGTGATTCTGCTATATATACCCCCTATAGTGGAAGAATAAAATTATGTGTTTGAACCTGAGACCAGGCGGTTAGCCTTTCTAGTTGTAGCGGTCTGATTGTTTGGTTGGTCTGGGGGTTTGGGCCAGCGGTCTGTTGGCTATCTGCACCGCGGTCTGGTGGCTATCCGCAACAGTAGCCTAGTGGTTATCCGCAGCAGCGGCCTAATGGCTATCCGCAGCAGCGGCCTGATGACTATCAGCAGCAGTGCTGACGGCTACCCGCACTGCGGTCTGGTAGCTATCCGTAGTTGCGGCCTGGTGGCTATCCGGAGCAGCGGCCAGGAGGTTAGTCGCAGCTGCGGTTTGATGGTTAGTTGCAACAGCGGTCTGGAGTTTAGTCGCAACAGCGGTCTGGTCGTTAGCCGCAACAACGGTCTGGTGGTTAGCCGCAGCAGTGGTGTGGAGGTTAGCTGCAGCAGCGGTCTGGTCGTTAGCCGCAGCTGCGGTCTGGAGGTTAGCCGCAGCAGCGGTCTGGTGGTTAGCCACAACAGCGGTCTGATGGTTAGTCGCAGCAGCGGTCAGGAGGTTGTATATGTTGTATACTTTGCGGTTTGACACTTTGGCAGTCAAACCACTCAGCCCGCGCGGCTTGTATTTAGTCTCACATCTCTTATTGTACTCTCTCATCTCCCCATTTTTCTATAAATAAGGGGGCATACCAATGTATTGTTTATCTTTTTGGAGCAATAAAATTTTCATTTATTTAGCTCATTTTACTTGGTATCAGATCTAATCAGTTCTTTGCTCCAATTTGCTCGTGGTTTGCTTTTTTGACCGCTTCCGGTTTTCTTCTGTTCGCGCGGCATCTTCCCGCCCTGCCCCCCCCCTTTGCTTTCTTTTCTGTTTGTGCGGCTTCACTGGTGTTCGCGCGTTTTCTTTCTCCTGTGCTCCTGCAGGTTGGTTTTCTTCTCGCGTGGGTTGTTATCTCTACTCGCACGGTCTCTCTCTTTTTCTCTTCTTTGCACAGTTTGTTAGGTTAAACTGTGCGGTTTGCTGTCGTTTTCTATGGACACTCCATCTTCTTCTACTGTCTGTTCCTCTCTCTATTTCTTCTACTTCTACCTCTGGTAATTTGGGCACCGCTTCAAAGCTTACATGCCCAAATTACCCTGATTGGAGTGTCTTTTATTTTTCTGTTGCGCTCTCAATGTAAGCGTCATCATTTGATCGATGATCTTCCTCCTTTTGGCTCTGCTTTTTTTGACGATTGGGATGCTACTGATGCTTTGGTTCGTACTTTGTTGGCCAACAGTTTGTTTGAGGAGTGCTTTCATGTCATTTGACATGATCAGAAGGTCAAGACTGCTTGGAATCATCTTACTGCTTTGTACTCCAAGGGAGTACAAACTTCACGCATTTATACTTTATATGCGGATCTTTTTATTCGACCCGTCATGACTCCTGCTGCTGCTTATCTGGAGGTTCAAACTCTTGGTGCTGAACTTCAGCATCGACCTTTTTCTGCTGATCTCGCCGAGAACCATAAATACTTTCAGGAGCTTCTTGTTGTCTGCTACTTACTTCGCCTACCTGACTCGTATGATATGATTCGACAACAAATTTTGGAGAGAAAGATACCCCTACTTTGGATGCTACTGTTGCTCGCATTTCCGTTGTTATAACTCTTCTTTAGCGTCTTTTGCTTTCATGTCCATCTCCTGATATTGTTCCTCATCCAGCTCGTCATGACAACTCTGGGGGTCGAGGTGGTCGTACTAGTGGTCGTGGTTACTCTAATTTTCTTTGCTCTCATTGTGGCAAAGTTGGTCACTTGGTTGATCGTAACTGGGCCAAACATTCTCACCTTCGTCCCGCTTCTGCTGATTCCTCCAAGAAGTCTACTTCTTCTTTTGCTACTTCTGGTGCTGCTCAATTGGCTATTACAGGTAGGTGGCTCATTGATTCTGTTGCTACTAATCATATGACGGGAAATTTTCGTTTTTTCTCTTATCTTGACAAGAGTAACCGGTTACCTCCGGTTCTTATTGCTGATGGTTCTCCATCTCCGATTTGTGGGTCTAGCACGGTGCATGTTACTCATTCTCTTCAGTTTCAGGACACTCTTTATGTCCCAAAATTTCCATGCAATCTTCTTTCTGTCACTGCTCTTTGCAAACAGTTGAATTGTGAAGCTATTTTTACTGCATCTACTTGTGTTTTTCAGATACCCCAATCCAAGGATACGATAGCTACTGGGACTGAAAGCAGCGGCTTGTTCTACCTTGATACAGTAGAAATCGAGATTGTATTTTCTCTTTCCCTAAACCGGGCACCACATACATATATAGGTACATTACCACGTGACATAACACGTGGAATACATAATCTCAATACGAAATAAAAGCGAATATTCAACTCTCCCCTTCAAGTTGAGAATATATATTGATCATTACTAACTTGTCAGTATTGTTCTTGAAGTTGTCGCTGCATAGCCCCTTGGTGAAAACATCGGCAAGCTGATCAAATGAGCTCACAAACGGAGTGCGGATATTCCCCTTATCGAGGTGGTCTTTGATGAAGTGCCTATCAACTTCCACATGTTTGGTCCTGTCATGTTGAACTGGATTGTGTGCAATGCTGATGGCTGGCTTGTTGTCACAGTAGATAGTAATAGGTTTGTTTACCTGAAGGCCCAAATCCTGGAGAATGGTTCTCAACTACAGTCCCGCACAAACGCCTTGAGCCATAACACTGTATTCAGCTTCAGCACTTGAGTGAGCAACTACGTTCTGCTTCTTGCTCTTCCATGAAACCAGGTTGCCTCCCACAAATGTGCAGTACCCCGTGGTGGACTTTCTATCATCTTGACTACCAGCCCAATCAGCACCAGTAAATACCTCAACCTCTAACGACTGATTAGCCTTGAACAAAATCCCACGCCCTAGTGTCGTTTTGAGATATCGCAACACCCTAAAGGCAACCTGCTGATGACATAACATAGGGGAGTGCATATACCGACTTAGGACACCCACCGCATACGTGATATTCGGGCGAGTATGAGACAGATATATGAGCCTCCCAAACAGTCGTTGGTATTTTGAGGCGTCCGCTTTCTTCCCACTAATATCTGCATCAATCTTATGATTAGCCTCAATTGGAGTGTCAACAGGAACACACCCAAGCATCCCAGTCTCCTCCAGAAGATCAAGAGTATACTTCCTTTGAGAAATGAAGATCCCCTGTCGGGACCTCGCAACTTCAATTCCCAAAAAATATTTCAGCTTTCCCAGATCCTTGACTTCAAATTCTTCGCCGAGTTGTTTTTTAAGTATTTGATCTCATCCAAGTCATCTCCGGTACTGATGATGTCGTCCACGTAGACGATAAAGATAGAAACCAGAACACCCTTTCTCTTAATGAAGAGGGTATGATCAGCTTGACTTTGAGTATATCGAAGTCGTAGCATGGTCTTGTTAAAACGCCCAAACCACGCTCTCGGAGACTGTTTCCGGCCATACAAGGATTTTAGCAGGCGACAGACCCTCCGGTTGGACTTTTTCACATCAAGGCCAGTGGGAATATCCATATAGACCTCCTCTTCCAGATCACAATGCAGGAATGCATTCTTGACATCGAGCTGCAATAGCTCCCATCCGCGAATCACAACACAAGAAAGAAGCACACAGATTGAGTTCATCTTGCCAACATGAGTAAAGGTCTCCTGGTAGTCAATACCTTGAGCTTGGGTATATCCTCGAGCCACTAAACGAGCTTTGAATCTCTCCACCACGCCATCTTGGTTCTGTTTGACAGTGAAGACCCAACGGGATCCGACCGTTCTCTTCCCAGGAGGAAGGCTAGTGAGCCGCCATGTTTTATTTTTATCCAAGGCACTCAGTTCCTCCTCCATAGCCTGTTTCTATTCAGATATCTAAACAGTCTCCTGCCATGTCTTAGGAATCACAATAGATGAAAGAGCGGAGATAAAGGCTTTATGAGTCTGAGATAGATGAGTATAATAAATGTAGTTGGCAATGGGGTGTTTGGTGTCACCCCTTTTACCTATAAGACGTGCAAGAGGAACATGAAGGTCATCATCTGAATCTGGAGCTGAGATGGTCACTGGTACTGGTGGAACATTCACAGTCTGCACTTGCTCAACAGTCCTGGGACGACGTGAGTACGTGTATAATATAGGTGGAGCGGAGGTGGAAGGAGGGGAAGCGACAACAATTGGAAGAGGAGATTCAATGTTAACAATTGGAAGAGCAAATTCAATGTTAACAATTGGAAGAGGAGATTCGATGTTCTCATCACCGTCACCGCTCGTCTCCACCTGACGAGAACGAAAGTACGACTCCCCCTCACGGAATGTGACATCCACAGTGCAATAGTAACGTCGAGTCGGAGGATGATAACAACGATATTCTTTGGTGGTAGGGGAGTACCCAACGAAAATACACCGCAGGGAACGCGCATCAAGTTTATCACGATGCGGGGTATGAACATGGACAAAACAGACGGAGCCAAAGATACGAGGTGTGGACAATGCGTTGTTTGGCAAGATGCAATAGGGGCGTATCAAATGAGAGGACACGAGACGGAAGACAGTTAATGAGATGAGCAGCTGTGAGAACTGCATCACCCCAGTAGGATTTGGGAAGGTGCATAGCAAGGAGTAAACACTGAGCTACCTCCAACAAATGTCTATTCTTCCGTTCGGCCACCCAATTTTGGGTGGAAGTGTGGACGCACGTGGTTTGATGTATGATGCCATTATCAGATAGATAGGCCCCCAAAACACCCCGATCATCATATTCCCCACCATTATCACCACGCAACACACGAATTTTGCCACCAAATTGTTGGCTCACCATCTTATGAAACGTCTGAAAACAGGAAAGGACATCACTTTTTTAAGCAGATAAACCCACGTAACGCGGGAGTGACAATCAATAAAAGTAACAAACCATTTATAACCAGATAAAGATAATACTGGAGACGGACCCCAAACATCAGAGTGAATAACATCAAATGGACAAAAACTAGGGACAGACAAATGACTAGTACACTGACGGACATGTTTAGAGCGTTCACATGCATCACAAGAGAAAGACTGAATTAAAGAGGTAAAAACAAAAAACAATTTAGTAAGATAAAGAGGAGAAGGGTGGCCAAGTCGCGGGTGCCAGCGGTGAATGTCATGTAGATTCGGAGATCTGGTGGATGAAAAAGCACTGGAAGAAGACTGGTCTAGCAAGTACAGTTCACCAACGTTCCCACCACTGCCAAGCGTTCGCCTCATATCCAGATCCTGAAATACACAAGCATCAGGAAAGAAGCTCACATAACATTTTAAAGAACTAGTTAAGTGACTAATGGAAAACAAATTGCGAGAAAAAGACAGGACATGCAAAACAGAGGACAATGATAAGTCGGGAGAACAGGTGACAGTCCCTTTACCAGCGATGGCGGAGAGAGAGTCATTAGCAACAATAACCTTATCACGACTAGAAAGAGGAGTATAAGAGGTAAAACCTGAGGCAGAACTACTCATGTGATCTGTCGTACCCGAGTCAATAATCCACTCGAAAGGTGAGGACACAGCATGAGCACTGGAGAGACCCGAAGTAGCAACAGCAACATGAGAACCAGCAGTAGGAGAGTTAGTGTGGGAGCGCAGTATGCGACGGAGAGCATCTAACTCAACAGCAGACAGGCCGCCAGAGGTGTCCTCCCGAACCTCAGTAGAGTGCTCGGAAAACTGAGTACGATCGCCAGACTGACGGCCACCACCACGGTGCCCACCGCGACCCCGAGCACTAGAACCCCGACCAGCAGGGGCAAGGTGAGGATGTAAACGAAAACAGGAGTCTCTGGTATGGCGCTTCTTCCCACAATATCTATAAGGAGGAGGTCCGCGTGAAGCCGCAGCAAGCGCAGAATGATCAGTGGCAGGAGCGGCACCAAGAGTACGACGGCGATTCTCATCATTGAGGAGCATGCTGAAGGCCTCACGAAGAGAGGGAAGTGGCTCACGATGGAGAACGTGCAAGCGAACGACATCAAACTCCATGTTGAGCCCTATAAGGAAGACGTGGACACGAAAACGATCTTTGTCTTTCTGAAGTGTCAGCGCATCAGCAGTACAAGCACCCGTAAAAGTATTGAAGAAGTCCAATTCCTGATAGAGGCGCTCAAACTCGGAATAGTAGGCAGAAACAGACATAGTGCCCTGCTTCAGCTCCAGAACAGGACGAGTAAGCTCATACACTTGCATCGAATTGCCGGCTTGAGAGTAGGTATCACGGGCCCTTGTCCAAATATCATAAGCAGAGTCCAACAACATATAACTGCGATACACCTGAGGGGACATCGAATATAGTAACCACGAGACAACCAACGAATTGTCCGAATCTCATTTTCTTCATGAGGGATCAGCACGGGGTGGCTCAACGGTGGTACCATCAACGAGTCCATATAGCTGGTGACTGTGAATAGCATGTTGGGCCGCCCTGGACAATTCCAAATAATTTGTGTATTCCAAGGCAACAGTAGTAATCTTCAACGAGCCAGAGTGTCCATGACTCCGTGGAGGATCGCCAGAGGAACCGGGAAGAGTACCAGATTGGGGACTAGGGGAGATGTCAGATTGATCCTCCATCGGAGAGAATGCAAATCTCACAGCAAACGAAAGCACATCCTACAGGTGTCCCTTAGCTCTCGATGCCGAAAGGAACACCGGAGGATGTGAGCACGGTGTCTCCGGCAACCCCCATGGAGGACAAGACAGTCGGCTGGATCAGAAGAGAGATGCAGAGGCTGGATCGGCTGGAGCGGATGGTGCAGGAGGCGTCTGGAGCAGCTGCTACGGCAGGCTACGGAGCCAGCGACACCAGGCGAGCTGTCCGGGATCGGAATCAGAAGCGGGATCGGCTACGCCAGCGCGCGACGGTGCGGGATCGCGGGGACACCAGGCGAGCGGTGCGGGATCGGAGTCGGAAGTAGGATCGGCTACCCCAGCGCGCGACGATGCAGGATCAGAGGAGCGGCGGGATCGGGAAATCGGCGGAATCGAGAAATCGGCGGAATCGGGAAATCGGAGGAATCACAAACACTCGCCTCTAATACCAAGTAGAAATCGGGAATGTATTTTCTCTTTCCCTAAACCGGGCACCACATACATATATATAAGTACATTACCATGTGACACAACACATGGAATACATAATCTCAATACGAAATAAAAACGAATATTCAACTGATACTTCTTCAGCTTTTTTGTCTCATCTTCTTTACTTCAGTGGAATCTTCGGCTTTCACATCCTCCTCCTCGGATTCTTTATCAGCTTCTGCATAATTTACCTCGGGGGGAATCTTTTCTCAATTGTGAGGCGGCTTGTCAATTTGGCAAACATCACAGGTCTATTTTTCATGTTAAGCATGAACGTAGTTATTCTCGTCCTTTTGAAATTGTTCATTCGGATATATGGGGTCCTGCTCCCCTTCACACTGTTGCTAGGAATAGCTTGTATTTTGTTAACTTTATTGATGACTTCTCTCTGTGTACTTGGTTATATTTGTTACAAGAACGCTCTGAAATTTTATCTATTTTTACTGCATTTTATAATGAAATTCATACACAGTTTGATACCCCTATTAAAAATTTTCGTACGGATAATACTTAGGAATATCTTAGTTAACAATTCACGTCATTTTGTTTGCATCATGACATTGTCCATCAAACTACTTGTCCTTACACGTCTCAACAGAATGACGTTGCTGAACGTAAGAATCGACATCTTCTGAATGTGGCTTGTACACTTCTTACTCATATAAATGTTCCTAAGTCTTATTGGAGTCATGATGTTCTTCTCTTTTGTTTTCTCATTAATCGAGTTCTGTCTTCGGCTCTCAATGGCAAGACGCCCTTTTCTGTCCTGATGCAACTTTGTTTCCTTTACCTCCTCGTATCTTTGGATGCACAACGTTTGTCCACTCTCCTTCTTTTGGTCGTGACAAACTCTCTTCGTTCTGTTAAGTGCATCTTTCTGGGTTATTGTCCGACGCAGAAAGCATATAGGTGTTATGATCATGTTCTCCGGAAAGAGTATGTTTCTGCAGATGTCACTTTCTTTGAGGATGCTCCATTCTCTTCTCCTTCCTCTATTCTCCCTTTTTCTGATGATTTTGGTTCTTTTCCTCTTGTGTCGGCACCTCTTCCAGATCTTGCACTTCCTTATTCTCCTTATATTTTTGATTCTCCTACTTTCTCTGATTCTTCTACGAGCCGCTGCCAACAGCTTCTGGGCCAGTAGTCTCTCCTTCGGATGGAACTGATACAGCAGACAGGACAGACCTTCAGCTTCAGATTGCTCTTCGGAAAGATGTTTGTTCATGCACACAACATCCTCTTCGAGATGTGATCTTTTATGCACAGCTGTCTCTTCTGTCTAAAAGCTTTGCTCTTGCTCTATCGACGAATGTTCTTCCCGTGTCCTATAGTGATGCTCTGGTTATTCTCATTGGAAATTTGCTATGGATGAAGAGATGAAAACTCTTACTGAACGGGGTACTTGGACTCTTGTTCCGACCCCTCCAGAAGCTGATGTGGTTGACTATCACTGGGTCTTTGCCATCAAATTTCTCTCTGATGGTACTATTGATCGGTACAAAGCTCAGCTTATTGCCAAAGGGTTTACACAAACCTATGGTGTGGATTTCTTGGGCACGTTCTCTCTTGTTGCTCGGATTACGACAGTTCGTGTTCTTTTCTGTGGCAATAAACAAGGGTTGGGATATGTCTCAGTTGGATGTAAAGAATGTTTTTCTTTATAGTGATTTGCATGAGACAATCTATATGGAGCAACCTCTTGGATATATTGCTCCGGGGGAGTCTCAGGTGTGTAAATTGAGGAAGACTATCTACGGCCTTAAGCAAAGCCTGAGGGCCTGGTTTGACAAATTCAATGAAGTTATTTCTGTTATTGGATTTGTTCAGAGCGTTGCAGATCACTCTTTGTTCATTTGCAAAAGCTCGAACGCCCTTGTTGTTCTTGCAGTTTATGTGGATGATTCTTTTTACAGTGGATGATATAAAAGGTATTAACATGACAAATAAGCATCTTCTTCAGCATTTTGATACCAAGGATATGAGGTCTCCTAAATACTTTTTGGGGATTGAGATATCTCGGAAACCTGGTTCTATTGGTTTATTGTCAAAGGGTTTACACAAACTTATGGTATGTCTTGCATCTCTTGAAAGAGACATGTCTTCTTGGAGCTAAACATACTCGGTATCCTATGGCTGTTGCAGATGACAAATGCTGGAGTGAGACTTCTCCTCTTCTTGAAAATGTCACCAGATATAGACGTCATGTTGGTAAACTCATTTATCTGACAGTCACAACACCAGATATTTGTTATGCAGTAGGGAGAGTGAACAATTTATGTAAGCCCCCAGAGAGTGTCATCTGCAATCAGCTCTAAAGATCCTAGAGTATGTAAAAGGTGCTCCGGAAAAAGGGCACTTGTTCCAGAGAAGGGGACATTTGAAGGTTGAGGCTCATTCTGATGTTAGCTACGTATATGATAAGAAAGATAGGAAGCCTACATCTGATTTCTGTACCTTCGTTGGAGGTAATATGATCAGTTGGAAGAGCAAGAAACAGACTGTAGTTGTCAGGTCAAGTGCAAAAGCTGAATATAGAAGCATGACACTAACTGCTTGCGAGCTGAAGTGGCTACAAACACTCTTGTTGGATCTAAGAAAGGTTTATGATCATCCCCTACTAATGTTCTGTGACAATAAAATGACTATACATTTCGAGAAATCCAGTCTTTCGTGAGAGAACAAAACATATTGAAGTGGATTGCCATTTTATCAGAGAAGAGATATTGAAGAATCAAATATGTACTCCATTTGTTAACTCTGATAAAAAGCTAGCTGACTTCTTCACAAAGTCATTTACCTCGTTTTCGGAAGTTTGTAGCAAGCTAGTCATGATCGACATATATGCTCCAGCTTGAGGGGGAGTGTTGGAACCTAAGACCAGGTGGTTAACCTTTCTAATAGCAGCGGTCTGATTGTTTGCTTGGTCTGGCGGTTTGGGCCAGCGGCCTGGTGGCTATCTGCACTGCGGTCTAGTGGCTATCCGCAGCAGCAGCCTAGTGGCCATCCGCAGCAGCGGCCTGATGACTATCTGCAATAGTGGCATGGTGGCTACCCGCACTGTGGTCTGGTGGCTATCTGCAGTTACGACCTAGTGGCTATCCGCAGCAGCGGCCCGAAGGTTAGCTGCCGCTGCGGTCTGGTGTTTAGCCGCAACAGCGGTGTGGAGGTTAGCCGCAACATCGGTCTGGTCGTTAGCCGCAGTAGCGGTCTGGATGTTAGCCGCAGCAGCGGTCTGGTCGTTAGCCGCAGCAGCGGTCTGGTCGTTAGCCGCAGCAGCGGTCTGGTCGTTAGCCGCAACAATGGTCTGGTCGTTAGCCGCAGCAGGTGTTCAAAGGCTTCTCAGGAGGTTATATATGTTGTATATTTAGTCTCACATCTCTTGTTGTATGCTCTCATCTCCCCATTTTTCTATAAATAAGGAGACATACTTATGTATTGTTAATCTTTTTGGAGTAATAAAATTTTCCTTTATTTAGCTCTTTTTACTTTATGATTCCAATTCTCTCATTCAATTTGGTATTAGAGGGATCCGGTTCAAGCCTCTTCCGCCGATCCTCCAACCTGAAGCCCTAATCCTGCTCGCATCACTCGTCTCTCCCCCTGACAATCCCGCGCCGCCTCCCGCAAACGATCCCGCGCCGCCTCCCGCAAACGATCCCGCGCCGCCTCCCTCTCCTCTCCTGCGACATCGCATCCCGTGCACGGATGTGAGGCCTCCTGTGTCATCACCGCCTCCCGCCGACCCTCTGCCCGCCAACCTCCTGCGTCGATCCTGATCCTGTGCCACTCCTGCTGCCATTTCTCCGCGGGCTCTTCCGCATTATTTGCTTGGTGTTTCCCACCCCGTTTCCCTTTTCTTTTCTTCTTATGACATAAATCTGTAATCTACGGTCTTCTCTTTTTGGGGGATGGGATTGTCTTCTTGTGCTTAAGGGTTTCTTGGCTTTCCTGCCTTGGAGTTTTTCTCTTTTTTGAGCGTTCTCTTGTCCCCATCCCATGGATTCCTCCCTTCTTGGTTTAAGTGATGGCTTTGCCCGACGCATCACTACCACCCTTCTTAATGAAGGGAACTTTATCGCTTGGTCCAACTCCGTGCGTGTCCATCTTGCCGGACATGACAAGCTCGAATGGCTTGAACCGAATCGTGTTCCCCAACCTTCCGATGAAAAGGTTATTCATCAATGGCGCACGAAAAATTTCAAGATTCTCGGGTGGCTTCAATGCTACATAGAGCCCTGCATTTACGAGCAGTTTAAGCATTTTGATTTCGTGCTGTCTTTTTGGGCTGCCTTGACGCATACCTACGGTCACACACGTGTTGATACTTCTACCCCTAAAGGTCGCGGGGGTGGCCGCTGGAGCCCGTTTGCTTCTGTTCAGTGTCAGCACTGCCTCCGGACTGATCATGAGAAGGCCAGATGTTGGTTGCTCTCTCCTCACTTACGCAAGCAGTCCTCTTCCACGCGTACCGCCGCCGCTACTTTTTCATACTTTGGGGGCCAGCCTGATTACAATGCCATTTTGGGGCCCCTTCCGGCGACTGGACTCAACTTATGGCTCAGGTGCAGCAGCTTCAGGCTCAGCTGCAGCAGCAGTCCAAGTTTCAGCCACCACACCAGACTCTTCTTGCTCAGTCGATGCCTGCCTCATCGTTGTTCTCGTCGACTTTAGTGTCTACGTTAGGTATCCCGAAGGCCTTTCACGTCACTCAAGAATGGTCTTCCTCTCCCTGGATGATTGACTCGGTGGTCACTGATCACATGACTCGTGAGACACGCTTGTTCTCTTTTCTCGAGTCTCCGAGCGTCCATCGGCAAGTTCGTTTTGTTGATGACTGTGACCCCCATCCTTCACCGGGGCATTGTTCCTCTGCCCCCTTCTCTTTGGGTTCAATTCTTCATGTTCTAAAGCTAGCTTTAAATCATCTTTTTGTTAGTCAATTGACTCGTTCGATGCACTGCTCAGTGACATTTTTTCCTTCTGGCTGAGTTTTTCAGGACCTGATCACAAGGACATTTGTCTACGGTCGTGAGCACAGCGGGCTTTACCGGCTGGAGATCCCACCTTTTTCGCCACGTCTCTCACCACCGTCCATAGCTATCACTGCTACCTCACCTGCTCTTTGGCATGCCATACTGGGGCATGCAAGTCCTCAGATTGTGTCGTCTCTTTCTCTGAGTGTCTTGTTTGAACACTCCTTTCAATGTGATGTGTGTCAGCTTAGCAAACACAAATGCACTTCCTATCTTGTATATCTTTCTCATAGTTATGCATCATTTGATATTATTCACTCAGATGTTTGAGGGTTTGCCCCGGTTGTTTCTTATGATGGCTTTTTGTATTTGGTTACTTTTATAGAGAATTTTACTTGTTGTTGTTGGGTCTATCTTATGCGTACTAAATCTGGCGTCTTAGATTTATATACTCAGTTTACTCATATGGTTAGGTCTCAGTTTGTAACGCCCAAAAAATCCTAAAAAGGAAGAATTGGAAGTTAACGTGTGGCGTTAGTGTTAAAGCAGACGTTAGATTTTAAATCAAATCGACTGACCTCTCGGGAATCTACCGCGTGGCGGTAGTAAAGTTAGCGTGTGGTGATAACACTCAACGCTTTCGACGAAGCGTTGAGAGGACTACCGCGGGGAGGTAGTGGGCTAGCGTGTGGTGGTACCACTCAACGCACTCAACGCATCGAAGCGTTGAGAGGACTTCCGCGGGGCAGTAGTGGGCTAGCGCGCGGCGCTATCACTCAACGCTTTCAACGCAGCGTTGAGTGACTACTGCGCGGCGGTAGGAGTAATGCGCGACGATAGCTTGGGTTAAAGTACCGTTTGGCGGTAGTACCTGGCGCGCGGCGATAGCTGCCACGTGACAGTAAGGTGGAGGCTATTTTGGAGTGACAGCGCAATGCCGATTGGCCCAAGCGGCAACCGCCTATGTTACCGCGCGCCGGTAGCCTCTCATTAATTGTTGAGCATGAGATTGAACTCTCACTTTTCTCTCTATATTGGTACTGCAAGTTCTTGATGGAAAGAGGCTGAGGCTTATTATTGCAAGCTTGGTGAAGGAGATCCTGTGATCGGAATCAAGAGCCGAAGTAAGATCTATGACGAGGAAAGTGAGGCGCTCAATTCCATCCGGATAGAAGACTTACTCATGGCTCCGAAAAGATGTACAAGGGTAACGTTTTTCTCCTTAGACAAGTGAACCCCTCACCAAAAGGTCAAGAAAGAGTTGTTTCCAGTGGGTCGATCGTTGTGATCCCCAATTACATTTGCATATAAATCCGAAAATTTGCAGCACGAAATATGCATGATGTGTGAAACCTATCCGGACAGATTGATCTGGATTGGTGATGTTTTATTTTGCGTGTCGGAGAATACTCCGCGTATAAATGAGTAGTTTACGGGATCTGAGTTATGTCTGTTGGATATCGTCGGGCGACAGTGAGTATCGCCGGCAATAGCTCCCAGTGAGCTATGTTTGTGAGGCCTGTCTCAGGGAAACGTGAGGGTCATTGTATGAGAAGCTGTGAGCCTGTAGTGCCCAGCTATGGTGGTCATGAGTGCCAGCCTATTTTGATGTGAAGCCTGTCTTGCGAAGACCGTGGGGCTAGCATGTGTGTTGAGCCATAGAGGCCAACCATTATGCTCGTGAGAGCCGTAACGAAGCTGTGAGCCTGTAGAGCCCAGCTTTAAAGGCTGTTGAGCCGAACGGGAAAAGGGGAGGTTCACCCACGTCTTGTCTATTATCCTTCATTGCTTCGGGTGTCGGAAGTGGCATGATGATCTGATCAACAAGAAGGGACTGATCTGTACCGCGTTATGTCTATCTTGATTAGATTGCCTAAAGTAGCTGGCTATCGTCGATAGCATAATGAGAGTCTTAGGCCTAGGGCCGAAAAGACTAAAATGCTCAAGAATGAACTGTTAAGCCTTGAACCTCTGAACGGGAGGTGGTATCCGGGAAATCCCGTACACCGAGAATATGCTCTGAGTGCACAGCGCGGGTGGTCGTTGAGCCTACGTCTGTGGTGATGAGTGTTTAAATGCACATTATTGTTGTCAATATATATGTTGTTGTTGCAGGGAAGGAGAATCGCCGCCCCAAGTAAGGGGTGGGGTCATTATAAATGGGTCGGCAATTGCTGACCGTTACCTTGTTTGTCACGTTTTGATGGGCTGTGGTTTACAGGTGCTGGAGAGCCAAGTGGAAAGTAGCGGGCTGAAGCCTCTGTGCTGGGATTGGCTGGCCCTCGAAGGCCCAAAGGTGAACTTTTACTGTTTTCATATGTGGTCGGCCTGCGTGCCGATATTTGTAAACCACACTTGTGAAGTATAACTGTAAGGCCTAAGACCGTAACTTTTTGTGAATTTTGTAAACAATCCTGAGATATTTATATATAGTGGGCATTCGTATGTGTTGAGTTCAAATTAACCATTAAAGCTTCCACTAGAATGCTCTGAGTTAGGATTCAGTTAGTAGCCTTTGATTATGTGGTCGGCCGAACCCTCTGTTATATTATGTGACGGATGAAGGTGTTACAATTTTGGTATCAGCTTGTTTTGATCTTCCATCTCCGAATTCGTGGTCGAATTCTTTCGAGGGGTAGCGAGCACGTATATGTGCTTACCGTTATAACAAAACAAATTCAAGAATGTCCATTTAGGAATGCAAATACACATGTTTGAGGGACTTGCGCGTTCCTACATTGATTTTGGCAATATTCTTAGTTGCTTAAGTGTGTGTTTCACAATGTAGGCGACTAGAAGTGGTGCGGGGGAGCAAGAACTCCAGCGCTCAGTGGAGAGTAGTGCACCAAATGAGGTGTCAACACCTCCTCCTGCGGAAATTATACAGTTGGTTGTTGAAGCCGTGTTCGCATTAATCAATGCGCAACTAGGAGGTCAAAGACAACCTCCTAATCCTGTGGTGGTCCAGGATCTGGTTGGCGTAGTTGAGCATGTAGCGGTGAGACAAGTGGCTGTTGAGCCATTGGCCGCAAGGCGAGCGATGGAGAAGCAATTAAAACACGTTATGAGTTTCAATCCTCCTGTGTTTGCGGGTACCGGAACCCCTACACAAGCCGAAGATTGACTCTCAAGTATAAAGAGAGTCCTGACGGCAACTGAAACGGAGGAGTGGCAAAAAGTCACTGTGGCTACCTTCTTGTTCGATGGTGAGGCGAGGCTATGGTGCGATGAGCTGGAGTTGCACCAGTTTGCTGATCAGCTATTGATCGAGATCTCAATGGAGGAGTTCTCAAGGTGTTTTCTGGCGAGATACATTCCATCGGCACAGCGGATTGCGATGGAGAACCAATTTCAAAGGCTAACTCAAGGCGAAAGGTTTGTGGATAACTATTTGCACGAGTTTACAAGATTGGGAAGATATGCAGGCTTTACGTTTGCAGACGAGGACCGAAAAACAAATCGGTTCTATGAAGGGTTGAGAGATGACCTGCGGTTGCTTCTCTCAGGACCGGTGACGCAGGATTTTCTTACCTTGGTCAATACAGCCCGCTCCCTCGAACTGGATATGAAGCGCGTGCAGCGTAAGAATGATCTGACAGTGAAGAAGTCAGATTTCAAAGTGCCGCATTCCTCAAAGTCTGAGCACTGAAAGAGGTGGAAGTCGAAGGCTAGGTCTTCAGGACCTGCTGCTTCTTCAAGTAAGCCTGAAGTGACGACAGGAAAAAGTCCCCTCACATGTTATACGTGTGGTAAGGTGGGATATATGGCGCGAGATTGTTGGAGTGGCCTTCCAAAAGGGGAGAAAAATATAGGTGTGTCTTATACTGAAAGGGAAAGGCAGTGGTGGAATCAACTGCATCTCAAGCGCAACCCAGAATCTATAATCTTGGTCAACAAGAGGGCATAAAACAAAGTGACGTCGTAACAGGTATGAGTTAAGATATAATTTTTACTACTTTCCATACTTAGTACCATGTGTGTTGCTTGTGTATGATTGGTTTGAATTAGGTTTTGTCCTGATATCGAAATATCCGGCGAGAGCACTGTTCGGTACAGGAGCTTCTCATTCCTTTTTGTCTGAGGACTTCGTGGGGCGTATCAGAGTGTCTTCCTTTATGCCGACAGATCGAGTGAATGTGTTGTTACCTAATGGGTGCATGATGCGCGCGGATCGAGCATGCTGTGTTGAGGTGCGAATACGAAGTCGAGATTTTGGATTGGAAGCATCTGTGTTGCCGATATCGGAGTTTGATGTAATCTTTGGTATGAACTGGCTCTCGTAACAGCGTGCCTATATAGATTGCAACTCTAAGGAAGTCAAACTGGGACAGAAAACCGAAGGAGAGACTAAGTTAGTTGGTATGCGATGATCGAGCAAGATATTGATATCTGCTCTCCAGGTAGTCAAGGCAGTTCGGAAGGGCGCGGAGTTGTTCTTCACGCTGTTGGAGGCTGTTGAGCCGAAGCCCAGTGGAAGTGATGTTCTTATTGCATCGGAGTACGCTGATGTGTTTCCTAAGGATCTCCCTGGGCTTCCACCCTAGCAGGAGATTGACTTCGCTATAGAGTTGGTGCAAGGTGCGAAACCCGTGGCCCGCTCGCAGTATCGTGTTGTACCAAAGGAGATGACGAAACTAAAGATTCAATTATAAGAGTTGTTAGAGCAAGCCTATATACGCCCGAGTATGTCACCTTGGAGCGCAACGATCCTCTTTGTGAAAAAGGACGGAAGCTTGCAGCTATGCATTGACTATCGAGACTGAATAAGCTGATGGAGAAGAACAAGTACCTGATTCCACGGATTGATGACTTGTTCGATCAGCTAGTGTGATCAACTGTCTACTCGAAACTGGATTTAAAGTCTGGCTATTACCAGTTGAAGATTCAGGAATGTGACATTCCCAAGACAGCGTTTGGAACACGTTACGGTCATTATGAGTTCACTGTAATGCCATTTGGGCTAACCAATGCGCCATCGGTGTTCATGGACCTAATGCACCGAACATTTCGAGAGTACTTGAACTTATTTATGATTGTCTTTATTGACGAGATTTTAGTGTACTCTCAGTCTGAAGAAGATCATGCGAACCATTTGCGGATGGTGTTGCACACCCTGAGAAGAAACAAGCTCTATGTCAAGTTCTCAAAGTGTGAATTTTGGCTGTCGTCAGTCGTCTTTCTTGGCTATGTAGTAAGTGAAGGTATTGCGGTAGATCCGACGAAGATAGTTGCGATACGGAAGTGACCTGTGTTGTCTTCTATAGCAAAAGTCAGGAGTTTTCTTGGACTTGCTGGCTACTACAGGCGCTTCGTAGAAAACTTTTCGCGGATAATCTTGCCTCTCACAACACTGACGAGGAAAGATCACACGTTCGTTTAAACGACTGAGTGCGCGCGAGCTTTTGAGGAGCTAAATAGTCGTTTGACCACGACGCCTATCTTGAGTTTGTCATGTGGTACAGACGGCTACAAGATATAAAGTGATGCTTCAGGGAGCGACTTAGGGTGCGTTCTTCTTCAGTTCGGAAAAGTGATAGCATATGGCTCACGAAAGTTGAAAGTGCATGAGCGGAACTATCCCGTCCATGACTTGGAGTTGGCGGCGCTGATATTTGCACTTAAGCTGTGGCGTCATTACTTATATGACGTGAAAGTTGACATCTTCACGGACCCTTAAGTATCTTTTAGATCAAAAAAGATCTGAATATGCGACAGCGGAGGTGGATAGAGTTCCTCGGGGACTACACCTTCCAGATTCACTATACTCCTGGAAAGGGAAATGTGCTTGCAGATGCTTTGAGTCGTAGGACTCCGACAATGACAAGTTGGTTGCAGATGCATGATCAGCGTCTGATCCAGGAGTTGGAGAACTTAGACATTTCTTGTGTTGACAAGAATGTCACTGCAAATGAGTGCCTGAACTGGACAGAGGTTCAATATGACCTCGCAGATATGGTTCGACGAGCAACGGAACACGATGAGAGTCTACAACGCTATGCAGCAGATGGGTCAAATGCCCAATTCTCTTTGGATGACAGCCTTTTGCGGAAAGATGGTCGTTTGTGCATCCCGGATGTGGGTAAAATACGAGAGGAATTGATGTATGAGACACACTTTACGAAGTACTCAATTCACTCAGAAAGCACAAAGATGTACAAGGACATGAAAAAGATATTTTGGTGGCTAGGTTTGAAAAAAAACATAGCTCTTTACGTGGCAAAATGTCAAACTTGTGCCTTAGTGAAAGCTGAATGCCAGAAACCTGGAGGTTTCCTGAAGTCATTACCAATTCCGGTGTGAAAGTTCGATGATATCTCTATGAAATTCGTGCACGGACTGCCGAAATCACAGAGCGGAAACGATGTCGTATAGGTAATCGTTGACCGATTGACAAACGTATCGCACTTCATAGCGAACAAGAAGGACGATTCAGTGGAAAAATTGGCTAAGTTGTACGTGGACAACATAGTACGACTGCAAGGTGTGCCCCGTAGCATCGTCAGTGACCGAAATGAGTGTTTTACTTTGAATGATTGGAGGTTAATCCACCAGTTGTTGGGTGCTCAATTAAAGTTCACTATGGCCTTCCATCCGCAAACGGATGGTCATACTGAGAGGAAAAACAGAACATTGGAGGATATGCTTCGTATGTGCGCCCGAGATTTCGGGAAAAGGTGGGAAGATCACCTCTATATGATTGAGTTCGCCTACAACAATAGTTATCATGCTAGCATACAAATGACGTCCTTTGAAGCTTTATACGGTAGGAAGTGTCGTACTCTGTTAGTTTGGGCGGAATCAGGCGAGTCAAAGCTATATAAGCGTAAGGAGGTCGAAAATGCAAATTCGACCATACATACTATACGTGAGAGGTTGTTGGTAGCCCAAGATAGGCAAGCAAAATACTACAACGCAAAACTCCGAAATGTGGAGTTTGCGGTGGGTGATTGGGTATATCTAAAGATCAAGTCATTCAAAAGCGTGTCCAGGATTCAGCGCTTGAAAAAGTTGAGTCTGAGGTATATTGGTCCGTTCTAAGTGGTCGAGCGAGTTGGAGAAGCTGCCTATCGATTAGCTCTTTCGACAGAGCTAAGTGGTTTGCATGATGTGTTTCACATATCGGCGCTGCGGAAAGATTTGAAAGAGCCGACACAATTAGCGGCTGATGATCAAGTACCATTCGATGGTGGGCTAACGACGAAGGTCAGACCCATTCGGATTGAGGATACGGAGGTCAAGCAGCTATGAAACAAGACAATCGGGATGGTCAAAGTCCGTTGGGACAATTGTGGCCGTGAAGAATTGACATGGAGCGTGAGCAAACCATGCGAGAGGAATTTCTCAAGTTGTTTTTGTAAAATCATGTTGTAACTTATGTGTTATTTTCCTGTACAGACATCAAATTTCGGGACGAAATTTCTGTAAGTAGGGGAGGTTTGTAACGCCCCAAAAATCCTAAAAAGGAAGAATTGGAAGTTAACGTGCGGCGTTAGCTTTTGAATTAAATCGACTGACCTCTCGGGAATCTACCGCGTGGCGGTAGTAAAGTTAGCGTGTGACGATAACACCCAACGCTTTCGACGAAGCGTTGAGAGGACTACCGCGGGGCGGTAGTGGGCTAGCGCGCGGCGGTACCACTCAACGCATTGAAGCGTTGAGAGGACTACCGCGGGGCAGTAGTGGTCTAGCGTGTGTCGCTATCACTCAACGCTTTCAACGCAGCGTTGAGTGACTACCACGCGACGGTAGGAGTAATGCGCGGCGATAGCTTGGGTTAAAGACCGCTTAGCGGTAGTACCTGACGTGTGGGGGTAGCTGCCACGTGGCAGTAAGGTGGAGGCTGTTTTGGAGTGATAGCACGATGTCGATTGGCCCAAGCGGCAACCTCCTATGTTACCGCGCGGCGGTAGTAGATACTGTGCGGCGGTAACCTCTCATTAAGTGTTGGGCATGAGATTGAACTCTCACTTTTCTCTTTATCTTGGTACTGCAGGTTCTTGAGGGAAAGAGACTGAGGCTTAGTATTGCAAGCTTGGTGAAGGAGATCCCGTGATCAGAATCAAGAGCCGAAGTAAGATCCGTGACGGGGAAAGTGAGGCGCTCCTTTCCATCCGGATATAAGACTTACTCATGGTTCCGAAAAGATTTACAAGAGTAACGATTTTCTCCTTGGACAAGTGAAGTCTTCAATTTGCATACGTGGATAGAACCTCTCACCAAAAGGTGAAGAAAGAGTGGTTTTCAGTGGGTCGATTGTTGTGATCCTCGATTACATTTGCATATAGATCCGAAAATTTGCAGTACGGAATATGCATGTGCATATGTGAATGCTTTATTTTGCCCGGAAAAGATCCGGTATAAACAGATTACGGGGTCTGTGAGTTATGTCTGTGAGATGAGAGTGTAACAGGAAGTATTGGAGATGCTCTCTAGGAAATAACCAAGACATTCCACGGTTTGCAAAACTGTTGGATATCGTCGGGTGACAGTGAGTATCGCCGGCAATAGCTCCTAGTGAGCTATGTTTGTGAGGCTTGTCTCAGGGAGACCTATGGGGTCATTGTATGAGAAGCTGTGAGCCTGTAGTCCCAGCTATGGTGGTCATGAGTGCCAGCCTATTTTGATGCGAAGCCTGTCTCACGAAGACCGTGGGGCTAGCATGTGTGTTGAGCCATGGAGGCCAACCATTATGGTCGTGAGAGCCGTAACGAAGCTGTGAGCCTGTAGTGCCCAGCTCTAATGGTCGTTGAGCCGAACGGAAAAGGGGAGGTCCACCCGCGTCTTGTCTATTATCCTTGATTGTTTCGGCTGTCGGAAGTGGCATGGTGATCTGAGCAATGGGAAGAGATTGATCTGTACATGAGTTATGTTTATCTTGATTATATTGCCTAAAGTAACTGGTTGTCGTCGATGGCATAATGAGAGTTTTAGGCCTAGGGCCGAAAAGACTAAAATGCTCAAGAATGAACCGTTATGTCTTGGACCTCTGAACGGGAGGTGGTACCCGGGAAGTCTGGTACACCGAGAATGTACCCTAAGTGCACGGGGCGGGTGGTCATTGAGCCTACGTCTGTAGTGATGAGTGCTTAAATGCACATTGTTGTTGCCAATACATATATATATATATATATATATATATATATATATATCTGTGTGTGTGTGTGTGTGTTGTTGTTGCAGGGAAGGAAAATTGCCGCACCAAGGGGTGAGGTCGTTATAAATGGGTCGACAATTGCTGATTGTTACCTTGTTTGCCCCGTTTTGGTGGCTGTGATTTGCAGGTGCTGGAGAGCCAAGTGGAAAGTAGCGGGCTGAAGCCCTTGTGCTGCGATTGGTTGACCCTCGAAAGACCAAAGGTGAACTTTTATTGTTTTCATGTGTGGTCGTCCTGCGTGCCGATGTTTGTAAATCACACTTGTGAAATATAACTGTAAGGCCTTAAGGACGTAACTTTTTGTGTATTTTGTAAACATTCCTGAGATATTTATATATAGTGGACATTCGTATGTGTTGAGCTCAAATTAACACTTAAAGCTTCCACTAGAATGCTCTGAGTTACGATTCGGTTAGATGTCTTTGATATTAACATGTAGCTCCACCGATTGTCTGTGGGATATGGCGTGGTGCCCCGGCCGGACCCTCTGTTATATTTCATGTGACGGATGGAGGTGTTGTGACGACCCAGGCTCGGCTCCACTCGGGACCACGTCCACCGAGGGAGACCCAGCGGGACCCAGCTGGCATCGTCCGGGCTGCAGCCCAAGCACCCCAACCCCTCTCCATCCCACAGAGGGTTGTTGGTGGCCACAACCTCCCTTTGATGAGACAAACTCGATAGTCAAGCGCGTACCAAGGGGGATTCCTAGGAGGTCACCCATCCTAGTACTACTGCAGCCCGAGCACGCTTAACTATGGAGTTTTCTAACATCTCATCACCAATTGATCTGCAGCTCAATTGGTGAAGAGATTTAGAAAACTTCATAGTTAAGCGTGCTCGGGCTAGAGTAGTACTGGAATGGGTGACCTCCGGGGAAGTCCCTGTGGTGCGCGCTTGACTATCGAGTTTGCCTCATCGAAGGGAGGTTGTGGCCACCAACAACCCGTTGGAGGGCTGGAGAGGGGTTGGGGTGCTTGAGCTGCAGCCCGGACGATGACAGCTGGGTCCCGCTGGGTCTCCCTCGGTGGACGTGGTTCCGAGTGGAGTCGGGCCTAGGTCGTCACAAAAAAGCAGAACCAACGCCAGGAGGAACACATAGGAGCCTAGCAACTGATCTGCCAACGACAATAATCCAAGCTCAGGATTGGCACAGAATTCGCTGTACTGGACCTACGTGTATCTATTGTAATAAGCCTATCTAGTATGTGTTACTGATCGTGTAATAAATAGAGAAAAGAATGGAATAAAAAACTTGGTGTATTTTCTTTGTACTTTGCATTATAATGTACCGTGACCCTTTTTATTCAAAACTGTCGTCTGATCCTTGAATCTTTTGAAGAGCCCAGGATTTGGGTCTCTACAAATTGATATCAGAGGGACATGTTTTCAATAAATTGTGTCACAAATAGTACAAAGATATCACACAAATAAACCACTAAACGTAACTCATATCACCGACCTTCATAGGAGATTTGTCTGCCTTAGAAACAGAAGATTGGATATTCCGAATTGAGTCTGTATTCCAAGTCATGCGCTGTCCAGAGGATCGGAAGATTGCGTTCGCAGTTAGTTTTCGGGGACGAAAACTCTTTTAGCGGGGAAGATTATAAAATACTCACAAATGGGCTGCCATTAGAGGTGGGCTAGCTATTTCTTTGGGCTGAATTTAATAAGTGGGTTGCCTTCAGTTCTTTTGGGGCTGTTGTTTTGGTTTTGACCGGCTGGATTAAATTTATTTTGGGTAAGGTGGCTATGTTGACACTTGGCTGGTGTGTTGGCAGCTTGAAGTTGAGGTTTGGTTTACTTTGCCACTTGGTATTGTTGGTGGCTGTTTTGGTTTCATTTGGTGACACCTAATTGAGTTAACAATTTTGGCTTCTTCTTGCCACTTCACCGCCCATGCCCCTCTTTAAATACTTGGTGGATTTCCTTCTCTCCTTCTTCAATTGCTCTTCCTCTTCTCTGCTGCCCCAAACTGCTGTTGCTATGCTGTCCTGAACAGCTACTGCCACCTGACTGCTTCTTGCTGCTGTCCGGCTGCACTACTGCTACCCGAGCTGCTGCTCCCTACTATCCTCGCTGCTGCTTTACGGATTTTTCCCGAGCTGCTGCGTCTTTGCTGTTGTTCTTGAGCTGCTGCCTTGTTGTACTGTTGCTCTGCCGCTGGTTTAAACCTGTTGTTGCTTCTCTTCCTTACCTCTTCTCCAGCTTCTTCTTGGAGTTCTTGGAAGAACCTTGCCGCACTTTTGCACATCATAAGTTTGACTATGCAACAATTTGCTTCCTCCTTCTCCCGATGTAAGAATGTTGTTTACTGATTTCTGTTTTTACAAATTTGTGGGGTTGTTTTATGCTGATTTCTAAGGCTGTTTCGTGGCTGTTTTCTTGCTGATTTTAAGCCACTTTTCGTCGAGTTTTCAAGGGGTGGTTCACCCGATATTTTGGGCTTTGTTGGACGGAATTTTAAGGGTACGGGAAGTCCATTTGGGGGCTGATTTTAGCCCATTTTGAGGCACAATTGTGGCTGTCCAGCAAAGTATAGGAGTTGAAGTTATTTCCTAGAATCATTTTAGAGTATTTTGAGTTTTCCGGTTTATTATTTGGCTTTCCGACTTTTTGTAAATCCCTTATATATTTTAAGAGATGCAACCCGAATAAAAATACATGCTATTACAGTGGTTGTCGCAATTAGGAATTAAACGAAGAAGGATGACATCTCAGGATAATATGAATAAGGGCAAAGCTGCTGTGACTATTTTATTTTTGAAATTATGGGTATCCAATTATTTTACAGTATCTAATTTATTATCTTTTACCGAAATTGCCTGTACATATGATTTTTGCCTCATGATATATCGCTAAATAATTTAAAGTGGGCGAGGGGACAATTAAGCGATACAAATTTCTGAGAGAATCAGTTTTATTCAACATTCTTGTTTATACGACAAGATAAAATTTAATTAAAACTCTGCATAGGGAAATGTGATGGCTTTGAATCCTATGATGTAGAGGCATCTACTGACGGATTCACCAGTAGGGGTGAGCATACAATTACGCTCTTTGGGGGCGGGGGTCAATTCAAGTTTGCATCACCGGAGCATTTCCCATTTTATATAACTAAAATTAAGGGGTAATTTAAGAATCAGTGTTAAGAATAATCAAGTGATTGATTTATTGTACAGTATGCATATTGTTATCACCACTTTGTTTGCATGTATAACTGTTTCACGAAATACTGTTCTCACATAGTCATAAGTTTTATGACTAACCCAGAGTGGACATATTTTTTTAGGCAGCAGAACTAACACCAAGAGGAACACATAGGAGCCTAGCAACAGATCTGGCAACGACAATAATCCAAGCTCGGGATTGGCACAGAACTCGCTGTACTGGACCTACGTGTATCTATTGTAATAAGCATATCTAGTATGTGTTACTGATCGTGTAATAAATAGAGAAAATAATGGAATAAAAAGCTTGGTGAATGTTATTTGTACTTTGCATTATAATGTACTGTGACCATTTTTATTCAAAACTGTTGTCCGATCCTTGAACCATTTGAAGAGCCTAGGATTTGGGTCTCTACAGGTGTTACACAGTTTTTCTCTTGTATTCGGGTACTTCGCTCCGATAACGGGGGGGGGGGGGGGGGTGGGGTCTACCCCTTCTTCTTTTGCATCTTTCCTTGCTAGCTAGGGAACCCTTCAACAAATCTCTTGTCCCTATACATCGGAACAGAACAGACTGGCAGAATGCAAGAATCGTCATCTCCTGAATGTAACCCGGTGTCTTCTTCATGGGTCTCACGTACCCAAGTCTTTTTGCAGTGTTTCCCTTCTTACGTGAACCTTCTTGGTCAACCGTCTACCTTGTCAGCCTTTAGCGGGACGGGTTCCCCTTAGTCTCCGATCACCCCACCGCCCTCTGTTTCTCATTCCACTTCGGGTGTTCGTGTGTGTGCTTTGTTCAGGACCGTTGTTTGACTCGGACAAAACTTAATGACAAAGCTATCTGCTGCTTATTTTTGTGCTATTCCTTCTCTTCCAAGGGCCGTCGGTGTTTTGACTCCACTTCTCGCAGGATTTTTCACTTCATGGATGTTACATCTTTGAGGATGTCCCCTTATATGGTACACTCGTGGCCCGCGCGGGCCCTCGCATGTCCACCCCATACTTCGGGATCCACTAGTTACGCCCAGCTCACAGGACCTTGTGTTACATCCTCTGGAAGGTGATGTTCTTCACTCCTCTGACTTACCCATTGCACTTCGCAAGAGTAAACGTTCTTGTGTTACTGACCATCCTGTGGCAAGATATGTGTCCTACCAACGTCTTTCTCAGGGTTATCGGGCTTTCCTGACTACTATCGACCAGATAAGAGTTCTGTTCGATGACTGAGGCATTCCAGTACCCCGAGTGGGTGGCGGCCATGGAGGCTGAGATGTCCACATTACAGAAGGCAGGCCCTTGGCGCTTGGTTTCTCTTCCCGCGGGTCGGAAAACTGTTGACTGTCATTGTGTTTACACTGTCAAGTATAATGCTGGCGGTTCTCTTGCCCGCTACAAGGCCGGCCTTGTCGCAAAGGGATTCACTCAGACTCCTGGAGATTATCGCGTGACTTTTGCCGCGGTAGCTAAGATCTCTATTGTTCGTCTACTTGTTTCTCTTGATGTCTGTCATGGGTGGTCTCTTCATCAGCTGGACGTGAAGAATGTCTTCCTCAATTGCGATCTTGCTGAGAAAGTTTATATGGATCCGCCCCCCGATTACAAGCTTCAGGGGGAGTATTTGGGTCGTGTTTTTCTTTTGCAGAAATCCTTGTATGGGCTGAAGCAGTCCCCTCGAGCGTGGTTTGAGCGGTTCGGTATCGTTGTGCTTCAGAGTGGGTTCACCAGATGTCATGTCGACCACACGTGCTTTGTTCGGACTGTTATGGATGGTCGTGGGGTCATTATTCTTGTCTGCGTGGATGATATTATTCTTACCGGTGACGACAGCTCGGAGATACTTCCGGTCAAAGGAGTGCTTTAGCAGGTTTTTGAGGTGAAAGATTTGGGGCCTCTGAAGTATTTTCTCGGGATTGAGGTTGTCAGATCTCAGCTTGTGATCTCTTTGTCTCAGCGCAAGTATACACACGACTTCTTAAGTGATACTGGCCATCTTGGATGCTCTTCTGTGTCTACACCCATGGATCTGAACTACCGCATACATGCTGAGTCTGGCGATCCTCTACCTGAGCCGGGCAGATACCAGCGTCTTGTTGGCAGACTTATGTACTTGACTGACACTCGCCCCGACATTAGCTTTGTTGTGAGTGTGATCAGTCAACTCCTGCATGCTCCACGGACTTCTCACCTTGATGCAGCATTTCGGATCATCCACTACATGAAGGGATCTACTGGCCACAAGCTTTTCTACCCGTCATCTCCATCCTCGGGTCTCACCTGTTACACGGATTTTGACCATGTTAGTTCCCTCACTGATCGACGTTCTACTTCGGGGACGTGCACTTTTTATGGTGACAATCTTATTTCCTGGAAAAGCAAGAAGCAAAGTGTTGTCTCCCGTTCGTCTGCTGAGGCTGAATACCAGGATATGGGTCATGGCGGTACTGAGCTCTTTTGGTTGCGTACTCTCTTGACTGAACTTGACTTTCCTCCTTCTGATTCCTCGGCACTTGTTTGCGACAACCAATCCGATTTTATGCTAGCCTCCGACTCTGTTCTGCACAAGCGGACTAAGCATATTGAGGTTGATATTCACTTTCTCAGGGAGCACATCCGTTCAGGGACTCTTGCATCGTCCTATGTCCCCTCCGTCGAGCAGATTGCAGATGCTCAAGGCGCCTTCCTGACTCCTCTCTACTTGTGGCAATCTTGGCTTGTTTGATTCGCGCCAGCAGATTGCAGATGCATTTATATTGGTATTTATGTGTGAGTGGGTTTTGTCCCACATTGCGGGTTAACTTTACAGGTATGTGGTTCTTCTATATATATCCCCCTATAATGGAAGAATAAAATTATGATTCCAATTCTCTCATTCAATTAAGAGTGCCAGTGTGAACTTGCTTTATAGCATGGTATCAGAAGCATAGATTTTAATGTATAAAAAGACCAACACTGTCATAAACATGTTCATTTCATAGAATGTCTAGTTTTTGTAGGTAAATGCTTAAATACAACACCTTAATCTTCCATGAGCTACACTTTAATGCATAAAAGATTTAATGGCTCTCATAAATGGTGTTGTCTTGATCTCATAGCCATAACTACTTTGACAGGTGCAAAAATAGGCCTCCGCATACTACTTAATCAGGCTTAATTCTCCCAAAATAGTAAAGGTTGATATTAAAAAATTTAGAGTAAAATAAATTATACCATCTTCCACACATCTTATATGCATTTAACAATAGAAAGGGTGCCAGTGCGAACCTGCTTTATAGCAGACTCTCCGACAATGACAAATAAGTCATCAATATGTTCAGAAAGCCATTCAGAAGAAATCTTTGCAACAGAAGTAAGTAAAGAGAAAATGTGATTGCGAGTCGTAATATCCTTCGCAGAGAGTGTACATTTAACTAAAAGATTAATATTAAGTTTCTTACATAAATTAACCTGCAAGGAAAATAGAACAGATAATCGATTCATGTTTATTACAAATAAAACAATAAATAATCGATTCATCGCATAAACTAACAAACTTTTTATATTTTACCTCATCAGGATTTTCTATAATAAGAGAGTCAATTATCTCCTTAAGGATTAACAATGTAGAGTGCTGAGTATGATAAATGGATGCTGAAAATGATTCAGAAAATTCAGAAACGGAACCAGAAGTCGATAAACCCAGCCAATCATTTGAGAAAAGCTTGTCCAGGACCTCAAATAATGGTTGTACCAGAGTTTCTCTGCCAATATAATAAAGATAAAATTTAATTACACAAATAACAGGATGATAATATCGCCAATAAACAACAACAACAAAATATTAGAAGAGCATAAAAAGGAAAAAAAAGAAATAAAAAAGTTTTACAGACCTATTAGCTATATCTTTCTTAAGAAGAAGAATGTCCAGTAATGAACCCAATAAAAAAATTATTTTCCCTCCACTTTCAAACAGATCTTCAGAATTATTAAAACTTTGAAGTGTTGTGGACTTCTTCCTCTTTATTCTCTTTGAGTCAATATGCAGACCTCGACTAAGAATCTCTTCAATAGACCTCACAATTGTGGGACAACTAATCTGTAAGAGAAACATGGAATACTGAGACAGTTAGTACATATGCATCAATAAATAAGAGAATTTACTAAAAACAGCATAAACTTGCAAATAAGAGTATATTATATCTATACCTAGGAAGGACAGATACTTGCAGCGGTCTTACATATTGTATTCAAAATATTTTAGAGTCGGGAAACTCTCAGAAACCATTCCCCAAAACTCTTAGAAAAATTTCCTTTTAAATGAAAATATTTCAGATACTCCTTGGTATTCTCCGAAACTTCCTGATATGCCTGAATATGCTTGAAAAATGCTCAAAAACTATGTAAAGTGTGATGATCATATGGATAAGAAAGCGTAAGAGAAAGTGTGATGACTTGAATGTTACACATGCTTTCATATTTATATTTAAATAAAAAAGGTAGCACAATGGGCAAAGAATCCCCATGTAGTGAGGGTCCGGGGAAGGGTCCACCACATGGGTGAAATGTAGACAAACCTTATCCTGCATTTTTGCAAGAGGCTACTTCCAGAACTCAAACCTGTGATTTCAAGGTCACTCGGCAACACCTCAAAAACGAAGCTCGTATCCTTTTTTTAATTGTGAATTCTGTATCCATATCATATAGTATCTTATATCATGTTTCTGTTCCCATGCAACATAGTCTATATTAATAATCTACATGGCAAGCAAGGGGTTTGGTGCAGGATTGATCTTAAAAAAATACCCCTTTTTTAGTCCATATCATCTATTCAAATTCAAAATTTATATATTGTTGCAGCCGAAGGTACTATCGTAGTCGAAGGTACTATTGTCATATGGGGGACAACATTGCATTGTCACTCGTATTATATGTATATATATATGTGTATGTAAGTGTAAAAATACATAGTAAATAGCTAATAACACGTTGAAACGAGAGAAAAAAAGGTTCATACATTAAGTGGAATCTATTAAAAGATGAAGACCTAACTATCCCACACCCTCTGTGTGAGAATAAACACGTGTTAAGGAGTAAAAAAGCAAATCAACAGAGAAGGATGGGAAAAAATAACAATAAAACACATTGTTATGGATTGGCTCATTCACGGGCCTAATTCCGCCGGTCGAGCCCACAACATGGGCCGCGACCCAGCACACCCAAACCTCCTACGCACGACTTCTCGGTGCGACGGGTTGTTGAGACGAGGGCTCGATCCCCCGACCTCCTTGATGTAAGCTCTTAACGCTAGCTCACATCACCAACTGATTCGCGGATCAGTTGTTGATGTGAGCTAGCGTTAAGAGCTTACATCAAGGAGGTCGGGGGATCGAGCCCCCGCCTCAACAACCCGTCGCAGCGAGAACACGTGCGGAGAAGGCTTGGTTGTGCTGGGCCGCGACGCATGTTGTGGGCTCGACCGACGGAATTAGGCCCGTGAATGAGCCGGTCCATAACATCAAAATGCACATTTTGATGTTATGGACCGGCTCATTCACGGGACTAATCCCTTTGGTCGAGCCCACAACATGGGCCACAGTCCAGCACACCCAACCCTTTTCCGCACGTGTTCTCGGTGCGACGGGTTGTTGAGGCAGGGGCTCGATCCCTCGACCTCGTTGATATGCTGGGCCGCGGCCCATATTTTGGGCTCGGGCGGCGGGATTAGGCCTGTGAAGGAGTCGTCCATAACATCAAAATACGGATTTTGATGTTATGTGTGTTCACAGGCCTAATCTCGTCCTGTTAATTTTCGAGCCCATTAACATGGGCCGCAACCCAGGATTATGCGTATCCAGTCTTGATGTAATCTCTTAACGTTAGCTCACATCACATCAACAATTGGATCAGTTGTGATGCGAGCTAGCGTTAAGAGCTTACATCAAGGAGGTTTGGGTATCTAGAACCCCAGCCTCAACAACCCGCCGCACCGAGAACGCATACAAAGAAGGGTTGGGTGTGTTGGGTCGCGGCCCATGTTGTGGACTCGACCGGCGGGATTAGGCCCGTGAATGAGCCGGTCCATAACACACAATTACTTAAATAAGTAAATCAACAGTTCTTAAAGACGAAATAACACACATATAATGCTTGTTAGAAAAGCCCATGTAATGGGCCCAGCATTGGGCCCCTTTTATTATTTTTCCTTCTTCTCTCCTTAGTCTCACACCTTGTATAGTTTTCTTCTCACCTTCTCTCTCCAATATATTTGCATTCTCTCATTGTATTTTGACACACAAGACATACATACAAGATTTGAGCTCTTTCTACATGGTATCAGAGCCAGGTTCCTGTACCGGCGGTTTCCCTGTTTTTACCCGCCCACAGACGGTCTCCCTCTCCTGTCCGCTTCTGCGGACTCTCCATGTGGTCTCCTAGCCGACTCTCATTGCGGTCTCTTCTAACCGCACTTGTCTCATGTCCTCCATCCCTCCCACTGGCTCCTCCCTTTTATAACTCTCCACCCTCTGCCAGGTGGGCCCCGCCTTCTCCCGCTAGTCGCCCGGTCTACCCGCGCTAGCCGCTGCCTGGTCCTGCCGCTCGAGTTCTCCTACTCGCGGTCTTTCCTTCTCGCGGCTTCTCATAGCCGCTATCTTCTCTTTGCCGCTCGGTCTACCTGCGACCTCTCCTTCCCGCGCGGCCTATTCTTCTCGCGGCTTCTCCTAGCCGTTGTTGTCTCTTTGCCGCTTGGTCTACCAGCGGCCTCTCCTTCCCGCGCGGTCTCTCCTTCACCGCTGCGACCTCTCTCTTATCCCGCTCGGTCTACCCGCGGCCTCTCCTTCCCGCGCGGTCTCTACTTCTTTTATTGCTCTTTCTCTGACCGCTAGTGTACTCACTGTAACTGTGCGGTTTGTTTTTCCGCACTCTGGTCGCGGCCTCCCTTTCTCTTTCTTGATCTCTGCTGCTCTTGTCGCTTTGACTACCCACTGCGGCTTCTCATATAACCGCGCGGGCTTGTCGTGCAAGAGTGCTCTCCCGCGGCGACCTCCTCAAACCGCAACACCCTTTCCTGCTCTTGTCGCTTTGACTGTCCGCTGCGGCCTCTCATATAACCGCGCGGGCATGTCGTGCAAGAGTGCTCTCCCGCGGCAACCTCCTCAACCTGCGGTGACCTCGTCAACCCGCGGACGACCTCTTCTAACCGCAGCGCCCTTTCCTGCTCGTTACGGCCTCTCCGGTCTCTATGAGCTCCTCCGTTGACTCCACCGGCCACGCGGCTAACCCCTCTGCAGACCGCCCGACTCCTCCTCCTGACCTCCACGATGAGCTGCGGAGCACCACAATTTCCTTGTCTGGAAAGAAGAATTTCATACAATGGGTGCACTCAGTTCGCCGAGTTCTTCAGGCCAAGGTCCATGTGCTTCATCTCACTCCGGGACCTCCTCCTTCTACCGATGACTGGCTGGGAAACGACGGTCGCGTTCAGACGTGGCTCCTCAACTCCCTGGAGGGTGAGCCCTACCAGATGGTAATGTATTATGAGACGACCAAAGCTATGTGGGATGAGCTTCACTCATTATACTCGGGCAGCGACAGCCTCCAACACCTTTATGACATTATTACCGATCTTCAGACTCTCGACGCTAGCGGGACTGCATACATGACCTCGTTTGTTGCTCGTGCTAAGACTCTTGCAGAGGCCTGGATCCAACATCATCCCTCTACCACTGATCTTGCCGCTCAGCGAACTCAAAAGGAGGTCGTCTGCATCGCCATGATGATGGCTCGTGTCCCGCCACACCTTCAAAGTATCCGGGCTCAGGTTCTGGCTTCGGCTACTACTCCTTCCTTACCGGATGTTTGATTTATGCTCCTTTGAGTGTCACCGCCCCCGGATACTCCTGCACCCTCCTCTCCAGCCCTACTCCAGCAGACCCTCCCCCCTTACTTCGCCCACCGTCTTTTGCTCGTGGTGGACGTTCGGGCTCCCGTGGCAAGTGGCGTTGTGGTCGGGGCCGCCAAAGTGTTCTTATTGCGGTCGGGACGACCACACTGAGGCAGTTTGCTACAAGAAACATGGCTACCCACCTCGTCCGACTGCTGCTGTTGCTGCTGACGGCTCTTCTGCCACAAGTGTCGACCTTGAGGCCGTTCGGCTACAGCTACAGCAACTCCACAGGCTGCTCAGCCCTCCTTCGACTTTTGTTTTCTCCACCTTCACTGCAGGTACTACTTGTTTTTCCTTCAGTCCGCGCTGGATCTTGGACTCGGGTGTCACTCATCACATCACCTCGTTGCGGCCTCCCAAGTACTCGGATGCTCCTCATCCGAAGTGTATCACCGTGCCTAATGGGGCGATTATTCCGGTCTCCGACTGTGCTGACCTCTCCCTCAACCCCTCCATCTCTCTTCGCTCGGCTCTTTATGTTCCGGGCTCCCCGTTTAATTTACTGTCTGTTGGTCGTCTTACTACTGATATGGATTGCTCTGTCACATTTACCTCTTCTAATTTTTTGATACAGGATCGGCAGACGCGGATTACCATTGGTAGGGCTTGACTGCAAAACGGGCTCTACCTTCTCGATGTCTCTCCTACCGTCCTCTCCTCCGTGGATTGGCATCGCCAAATTGGGCATGCCCCTCATCTGGTCCTCCAAAAGGCGCTTCCTGATGTATCTCTTTATCCCTTTCAGTGTGATTCTTATATTTCGGCAAGAAGCCGCGTTCTTCCTTTCCTACACATTGTACTCGGATCTCGGCTCCTTTTGATTTACTGCACTCCGACGTTTGGGGTCCCTTCAAAATTACTAGTATTTCTGGTTATCGTTTCTTTATCACTTTTATTGATGATTACTCTCACACGACGTGGCTTTACTTACTTCATGATCGCTCTGAGCTTCTCGCGTGTTTCGGGCTTTTGTGCTAGAGACTCGTAAGCAATTTTTCACTACCATAAAAACGTTGCACATCGATAATGCTCATGAGTACACTAGACATGAATTTGCAAACCTGTGCGCGGAGTACGGTATTATTGATCAGACATCCTGTACTTACACCCCCCAGCAAAACGGCGTTGCCGAACGGAAGAATCGACACCTGCTCGACATTGCTCGCTCCTTCATGATTCACATGCATGTTCCCAAGTCTACTGGAATTTTACGGTCTTCCTTGCTTGTTTCCTCATCAACCGTCTCCCTTCCTCTGTTCTCCACCGCGCCACTCCGTTCAGCTACTATTTCCCTCCGCTCTGGCCTTCCCTCTCACACCCATGGTCTTTGGTTGCACCTGCTTCGTCCACCTCCTGGGTCCGTCCACGGACAAGTTGGATCCACGGGCCGCTAAACATATTTTCGTCGGCTATTCCCGTACTCAGAAGGGCTATGCGTGTTATTCGCCGGTTACCCGGAAGATCTCTGTGTCCACTGATATTACCTTCCGGGAGGATCAACCTTTCTTCTCTCCTCCCCTCACCACTCCTCTGCCACTGACACCTCTACCACCATCCCGTTCACGACCTGTCATCAATGTTACTACGCCTCTTCCATAGGTTCTTCCTGACCCAGCTCCTGCTCCTTCCAAGCCGCCTGTTATCCGTGTCTACAATCGTTGCCCTCCTCGTTTCGTTCCCCTTCTGCAAACGACCTCGGCCTTGGATTCTCCGAGCCCTGCGGATCCGGTGCCCGCCTCCACTGCTCATCCGATGGTGAACTTTGTCTCCCCGCATCGCCTCTCTCCCCACCTACGGACATTTGCTACTTCACTGTCTCGGTTTTTGTTCCTAACTCTGTGCATGAGGCTCTCCAACATCCTGGATGGCGCGCCGCCATGGACGAGGAAATGACTGCTCTCTGGGTAAACCAGACATGGACCTTGGTACCCCTTCCTCCTGGTCAGAAACCGGTTGGGTGCAAATGAATCTTTGTCATCAAGCATGCTCCTGATGGGACCATTGACAGACTCAAAGCTCGTCTGGTGGCTCGCGGCTTCACCCAACAACAAGGTCTCGACTATGACGAAACTTTTTCTCCTGTGGCTAAGCTCAACAGGTTCGTGTCCTCATCTCTGTGGCTATGCATCGCCAGTGGCCCTTCAACTCGATATAAAGAATGATTTTCTAAATGGCGATCTCCAGGCAACGATTTACATGCAGCAACCTCCCGGGTTTGAGACACGGGGGAGTCTCGGGTTTGTCGTCTTCTAGAGTCACTTTATGGTCTCAAACAATCCCCTCGGGCATGATTTGACAAGTTTAGTAAGGCCATACGATAAATTGGCTTTACTCGGAGCTCGGCAGATTTCTCGTTATTCACCCGCCACCAAGCAATAGGAACGGTTCTCCTATTGATTTACGTTGACGACAACATCATTACTGGAAACGACTCGAACGGAATACAGACGGTCAAACATATGAGCTCTGTATTCCAAACAAAAGATCTGGGGAATCTTCAGTACTTCTTGGGTCTGGAGGTTGCCAGACAACCAGATGGACTTGTCCTCTCTAAGCGAAAGTACTGCCTCGATCTCCATCATCATGCAGGCTACTCCGGCTGTAAGCCTGTGAACACTTCAATGGATGTAAATCACAAGCTATGTGCTTAGGCCTCGGATTCTGATCTTCTGCTTCAAAATCTGGAATACTATCGCCGTCTTATTCGGAAACTGATCTACCTAACGGTAACAAGACCAGATATATCCTTTGATGTTGGTATCGTCAGTCGGTATATGCATTCTCCTCGAATCTCTCATCTCCAGGCCGTTGAACGGATTCTCTAATACCTTAAGACCGCTCCTGGCCAAAGATTAGTATACAAAACCTCATCTTCAACCCTAACATTGGTGTCATATTCTGATGCTGAGTATGCGGGTTCCCTCGATGATCGACGATCAACCAGTGGTTTTTGCACATATTTTTGAGGGCATCTGATCACCTGGAGAAGCAAGGAACAAGCGGTGGTTGCTCGATCCTCAGCTGAAGCAGAATATCGGGCAATGACATCTGTGGTTTCGGAACTCACGTGGCTTGAGAGTCTTCTTGCTGATCTTGGGGTAAAACTTTCTTTACCGGCTCTCCTCCTTTGTGACAGTAAGCTGTCATGCATATAGCCAAGAATCCAGTCTTTCACGAACGAACAAAGCATATTGAAGTGGATTGTCATTTCATCCGGGAGAAAGTTCACATGAAGAAGATTGAACTGAAGCATGTTCCGAGTACTGAACAAGTTGCGGATGTCCTCGCGAAGGCTCTACCTAGTACCCTCTTCTATCAGTGCCTATCCAAGCTTGGCGCATACGACTTGTATGCTCCAGCTTGCGGGGGAGTGTTAGAAAAGCCCATGTAATGGGACAAGTATTGGGCCCCTTTTATTATTTTTCATTCTTCTCTCCTTAGTCTCACACCTTGTATAGATTTTCTTCTCACCTTCTCTCTCCTATATATTTGTATTCTCTCATTGTATTTTGACACACAAGACATACATACAAGATTTGAGCTCTTTCTACAATGCTCAATCAAGATAATGGCTTATCAGTAACTTGAGCCAATTTACTACAAGTTGGAAATGGCACCTTCAAGAAAACGAAGCAGTACATCTTTATTTCTAATGAATATGTTGGACTATGTATATAGTTTGTGTATAAATTATATCAAGCCATTTTTTATTTTATGTAGCCTAGAGATCACGCTACAACTCTGGGGGTGACCTAACAGACAGCACGCAATTTTCCCTTTTATGGTATCATAGCCAGCCGCATGAACTCGGTTGTTGCTTGTGCATGTTCATGCTCACTTTGATGCTCAAAGAAGAAGACTGGATCTTCTACACAGCTTCCAATAAGATCGCAACTGCCTTCCACCTTCTTGTCTCTGTTTGCATTTTTTAACTCTTGTTTGCAGATTGAAGAAGTCGTGGCCTCTGTTGATCAGATATCACATTACTATGACATTAATGAGAGGATAAAGCAAATTGAAGTGGACATCAACTTCATTTAGGATGAAGTTTAAGATGACTCACTCATTGTGCCTATGCTCCCTACTTACCAGCACAATGACCTCAGTAAATTTCTTAGACGTACTGTGTTGCAGGATATCTCTAGTAGAAATGCTTTCTAAGAGATGAATTCTCCATGCCAAGCTGAAATTTCATGAGAATATCATGTACAGCTTGATTGGGTGTGGGACAGTGCATTAAATTTCCAATTAAATTTTATCGTTTTGAATTTTGGACTCCCAAAGGGCCTAACTATAAGTTTGGAATACTCTCGTTATAATAACACGCTGTCTTGACCTAATACAAATCACACATTTTTCCCTTTCAGAATCAAATGCAAATGTGGAACTTGAGCAGCTCATAATGGAACTATGCTCTCCTTTTATAGTACTCCTTTGACATACAATTGGCATTCCTTAATAGTGAATATAAGAGTTCAACCACTAGTACCAGTTTATACCCTGGCTTCAAATGCTTTCTTGATCAAATAGTGTTCTGGCAATTGTAGAAATATTTACATTTGAAGTCCATCACGTGTGCACATGAATACATATATATATATAGGAGCATCTTCGCACAGGCTACACCCGTGCTCGATTCTCTCGGGCGGCCTTCGGCTGCATCCAGGCGGGCTTCGCCCGCCTCCGAACGGGCTTCTCCCGTGCTCGATGCGTCGTTGCGAGCTGCACCCGCATCAAAGCGGGATGCACTCACATCAAGACGGGCATTGCCGGCAATATATACATATGAGTACTCAAAATGACCGTAAAAAATATAAATCAATATTACAATTTTTATTTTATAAAAAAAAACGTTTTATCGTAAAAACATTAATTTCACGCAATCTTTCTCTCCCTTACCCATCTCTCACCCTTTCTCTCCTCCCCCTCTCTCCGCCCCTTTCTCCTCTCCCTTCCGCCATCTCTCTCCCTTTCTCTCTCCTCCCCCTCTCTCTCCTCCCCTCTCTTTCTCAACAGTAGGATTTGTTTGATGCAGATATAATGGTTAAAAATTAAAGTTTGGCGTAACTTAAGATATCCATATTGCTTTATATATATAAGATATATATATGTCCATATGTATGTGTGTGTACTGTTGAATACTAAGAAAGAAAAGACTTAATTGTTTTATCCATCCCACAAGGGGGGCATTATATAAGACTTACATGGACTCTTAAAGTTAAAACTGCAATGTGGGACGAAACCCAAATACACCTAAAGTCTCTATAAACCGCCATTGACTCGATATTTCCAAAACTCCCCCTCAAACTAGAGGGTAAACCTTCAGCTTGAAAACACCGAGATAATGGAGGTAAACGATGTGAGACAAAACATCATACGAGACACCGGGGGGAAATCCAAACGGGGACAGCCACACGCGACGTAAACCAACACACGACGCAAGTTCTACACTCGGCGTGGACTCGCAGGAAATAGGTCAACCAACATCATCAACACACACGTGGAAGGTAATGGGAGATGTGAGACAAATCATCAAATGGGCAACTGAGGATAATCTGTCGGGAATAATCCGCACAAAGGGCGGTCCCACTCGACACAGTCTCGGACGACACAATCTCACACGACACAACCCGCTGAGATTAAGACAACCAACAATGATCGTACCACAACACATGTACCAATATAAAGAAAAAATAGGGAGAAGGAAATAACACGCGGCAAAAGCCTAAAGGCAGTGTGAAACTAAGGCGAAAGTTGGGAAATACCATCTGTATTATCTTCATCCCAAACGTTCTCCCTCGTGTGAAACTCAAGTGCATGAAGGCATAGTTGCAATACAAAAAAACTAACAACAACAACAAAATGTTGACACATAAAAAGACCCAACCAATCAAGAAATTTCATCGACGAGATATCAACACCCCAGAAGGAGTAGTAGTGGTTGGTAGGATGTAAACACAAAGGGCAGAGAAAATAAGCACCTGAAATCGTCCAAGACAGAAAGGACAGCGGATGGAATTGTCCGGGGCATGAAGTGTGTCGGCCGGAATTGTTGAAAGGGGCGATGGATCCGACAGGATCGCTGGATCTGAAGCAAGTTCACCGTCAAGGGCCACAGAGTATGCGCCAAAGTCATAGATATGGCAAGGGAGCAACGACAAGAATAGGAAGAGGAGACCGTAGATTTTGTCGGAGGACGGAGGGCCTTGAGGGTTGATACGGACACTGCGTTGCAAGGGATCATGATTTTGATCTGGTGCAGCGACGGAACGACGAAGAACGCAGAAGAAAAAGTCAACGACTCACAGAAGAGGGCAGCTCGCGAGGTCCGAGAAAAAAGCGTAGATGCTCTATGCGACTGAGAAGGAGACATACAGTCGGGTTGCAGAGGAAGCCATCGTCAATAGGGGCAGCAAATGCGGGACAGAAGCTGTAAGCGGGATCAACAACAGACGAGGGAAGGGAAGACGTCAGCAGAGCTCGACGGGATCGGTGGTTGGAGCGCCAAGCTCGATCGATGGGAGAAAGAGACTTGTCATTGATGGAAGAAGTAGTCGGGCCGACGAAATCGTCGAAGCCGGTGACGGCTATGGAAGCCGGCGGCGGCTATGGAAGCCTGTAGTGAGGGATCAGACCGGAAGGCTTCCTCGACTTGAAATTTAGGTCGCCGGCAATTTAGGGCACCACAATTTCAGGGAGAAGATAATTTTCGGCTCTGAAAACATGTTGAATAATAAGAAAGGAAAGACTTAATTGTTTTATTCATCCCTCAAGGAGACATTATATAAGAGGACTTACATGAACTATTAGGCCCCGTTCGTTTGCATTGTTTTCATTTACGGTTTTTGTTTTGCTTCAAAACAAAAAAATCAAGTGTTTTGGTTTTGGGGTAAAACAAAAAGTTATGTTTGTTTACAACTTGATTTTCAAGTCCGCTTTGAGCCAAGATGAAAACTTATGTTCGTTTGCAACGTTTTCAGTTTGATAAAGTGGAATTTAATTCACCAATGGACTGCTCGTTTTCAATTTTGAGGCAAAACGAATAGCTTGAGAACGTTGCCTACTTGTCAGATCTAATGGCACAGGTTAATAGGCAAAAATCAAATTCCGACAAGTAGATCGCTGGAGGAAGAATCGTCAGAGGAAGATGAAGCTCCCCGTTCTCGCCAACGGCGACGAAGCAGCGCCGACTTCTTTACCGGCGACGAAGCAGCGCCGACCATTTTTCTACTCTAAAAAACAAAGCTCCCCATTCTCGCCACCGGCGACGAAGCAGCGCCGATCTCTTCACCAGCGACGAAGCAGCGCCGACCACTTTTCTACTCTAAAAAACGAAGCTCCACATTCTCGCCACCGGCGACGAAGCAGCGTCGGCCACTTTTATACTCTCAAAAACGAAGCTCCATATTCTCGTCACCGGCGAAGAAGCAGCGCCGACTTCTTCACCAGCGACGAAGCAGCGCCGGTCATGTCCCTGGAAAATCTCCCATCGGGGAGAAGAAATGAAATTTTCGGTCACTTTTCTATTCTCAAAACCGAGCAAAACAGACCTATCAAGGTCCGTTTTGAGGCTGGACACAATTAGAAGGAATGAAAACAAAGGTTTTCAGTTCAAAACCAAAACATAACAAAATAGAGGCAAACAAACAGCGTTATTGGGACTGTGAAAACTGAAAACGAAAACCGTCTGTCAAAACGGTTCAAACGAACGGGCCCTTAAAGTTAAAACTGCAACGTGAGACTAAAACTCAAATAGACCTAAAGTCTCTAATAGACTGACATTGACACAATATTTCCTACATATACATCTATACTTAATAAAAATATTCTGCTTTGGCTACAAAGACTTTGTCCACCGGTATTCAAGATTTTGTATTTCCGAAACTATCCCTTTATTTGTGTTTCACGATATTATAAAAAACACAATTCCCCGGCAATGCTGGAGAATAAGGGGGAGAGAGGTGCGGCGAGAGAGAAAGAGAGAGAGGAGATATAAAATGGCGAGAAAGATGGGAGTAATGATTACAAAAGTTATTATTATTTTCATTTTTTTAATTTTGATTAGGGAGCTGGCGAGGGAGGAGAGAGTGACAAAAGTTATTATAATACAAAATTGTATGTATTGATTTTATGTATGAATTTCTCAAGATAATTAAGCATTACACTTTAATTTCCGAATAAAGTTGTTTAATATAAATATTAATATATATAATAATACAAAATAAATAAATTAAGTGTGTATATGTATACGAGCACCTTTGCATGGGCTTCGCACGTGCTCAATGCTCTCGGGCGAGCTTTGTTGGCATTCAGGCAGGCTGCGTCCGCATTAAGCCTATGCTCGTCGTTCGCACCCCGCTGTCAATGATGGAGCAACAAATGGAATATGTCGTGACATTTGTGCGAGCGGCGAATACGACCTCATGCGGGAGCAGCCTGCCTTGATGCAGACGCAGCATGGGCAAAGCACAAAAATGAAAATACTAGCAAAGCCATGGGACTAGGGATACGAACATTCTATTTGCTAGTACTAAAATGAAAGAAAGCAGTTTAAATCACAAGCACAAAAAAAGACTTATCTAACTCAAGTAAACTGAATAAATTATAATAAGCATAAGGAATCCAGACGTACCTTTAGATTCAGTACCGCTTCTCTAGCAGCAAATTTTATGTCTCCATTGTCACTCCGAGACAGAAGAATCATGTTCATGAATATTTCATCCTGATAAAAAGTAAAAAATAACATGTCAAAAAAGAACCAATGCATAATCAATACATGGATAAATATTCACATAATTTAAAGTCTGTCATATATCTAAAGATGATAAATGAATCCAAGATAATTTTTAGATGGAAAAAATGTCACCTAACGGTATTACTACAAAATAGTTGTTAAAAATAAACTTAGTGTAAGAATGTTACGGACGTGAACGCCGAAGAGACGACATGGTGGGTCCACACAGGTAGGGAGATGCCAATCACTAGCCCACCGATCATGGAAGAAACTGTGGAGGAGCTTATTACTGAATTATTTCTATTTCGATAGTGTTTTGAGTTCATTATTTGCAGACCGCTTTTGTTATTTGCACCCCGCTGCTACAAGGGGTGTTATTTGCCTGTATTATTTTTCATGCTTGGATGAATGGAATTTAAGGCTACTCCCTAAGCTTTCCTTTCTACCCTAATCCCTCTCTTCTCCCACACCACTGTCGGCCCTCCCCCCTTGTCGGATTCTTCTCTGGGATCCTATCAATTTGGTCTGACCTGCCTCACCGCCCGCCAACAAGCCGACAGTGCTCGTTTAATCGCACTCGTTCGCAGTCTTCGTTTCGCGGTGGTACAGATCAAGTCTCCCCGATCACATGTGTGCCTTGCTTGTCCAGCGCCCCGCTAAGCTGGACCCACGTCAACTCAGCGGCCAACAACGACCCTGCTGACTCATGCTGCCAAGCCAAGCTCGATTTGCCAGCTCCCAGACCAGATTAGCCCGCCAACAAGCCGACAGATCCCAGCCCTGATCTGTCGGATCCCCGCAACTTTCAGCCAACCCCAACCGTTATGTCAAGTTCCTCCACTCCCACCCACTGAATCATCCAGATCCGCCCCCTTGACAGTCATCGTCTGCTGACTCCAGCCCATGACTCCCAACACTCGCTCCATCGGTGATCTTCCTCCGGATGCGGCCGCCGACGACCACAGTCGCCGCGTGCAGGCTCAAGAGCAATTCTTCGTCCTCATGCATGCCTCTCTCCTTGCCCGCCACTCCAAGATCGAATCGATCAGAGCGTTGGCCGCCGCCTTCCGCCGCTTATGGCTACAGTTTGCCCACAAACAGGGGTTCCCTCCTTCGTGTGGCGCCGCCGCTCCCCGGCCTTGAGACTTCCCATCCGCCCCTTCTGGGCCGTTCTATCCTTTCCTTGGACATTCCCTCTTTCGCCAGCATTGACCAGATGAGATGGATCGCCAAGGTGGACCAATAACTCGACCTTAAACTTATCCCGGAGCAGGATAAGGTGTCCACTAGACTAGTCGGTCTGGATGGCTTCGTACTCCACTAGGCGTAGTGGCTTCAACAATCCAACCAGTTTCTCTCCTGACCTGAGCTCAAGCAAGAGATGATCAGGGGGTACGACACCCGCTACACTGGCTCCGATATTGAGTGGCATTGCCGCGTCCGCCAGATTGCCGATCTAGATGACTATATCGACGAATTCGTCTCCCTGGTCACCCACGTCCTTGAGCTACCGTCCGATCATTACATGAGCTTCTTTATGCATAGCCTGTTGTCACACATTCGCTCTCGTCTCCGCACACAACACCCCCGAAAGGTCTCCAACGCCCTGGATATGGCGCAACTGGTGGAGGCCAACCTCTCCCTCCTACCACATGCACCTGCGGCTGGCCACCACCAGGAACGGAAACCATAGAGGCCACCCGCCCCGGCTCCCCCCACAATGTCCGTCCCCTAGGTGGAACCACATGGCCGACCGCCCCCCCCCCCCAACGCATCTCCAACTGGTAATATGATGACCTTCGCAACAAGAGCTACTTTGGTTGCCATCAGTTATATTCTCCTGCGCTTGTGTGCTCCATCAAAAAGTTCTACGCAATCATCAACGACTTCAACTCTGAGGTTACCTTATCGTACTCTGAAGCCCTCGAACTCTCTGAGGAAGATGGCATTTAGGACCCCCCCTGCGGCCACGAACCACAGCTTGTAGTTGACATGTTTCCCGGTAGGCAAGATTTCGGAACCCAGACCATGAAACTTTAGGTCAAACTATGTGATCGTTCCATTATTGTTATGGGGGACAGTAGTGTGAGCAACAACTTCCTCTCCATACAGCTGTCGCATCAGGCTAGCCTTTCGTTGGAGACCTCCCTTGATTTCACAGTGTGCTTGGGCGATGGGCGTTGCCGACCGACCCAGGGACGTTGCACCATAGTCTTGCTTTCGGTGAGGCAACGTTCGGTGACCGTGAACTTCTACGTTTTCGGCCTTGGTGGTATTGATGTTATCCTTGGAGTGGCATGGCCCCACGCGCTGGGTTGCACACTGGACAATTGAGCGACCATGATTGTATAGTTCCATCAGGGCCAATCGTGCCGCCTCGTGGGCGACTCCGCCCTTTTTCGCTCTCTGATCTCCTTTTGAACGATCCAGCGGATGACCGACGTTGATTTTTCAGCTTGGTTTTGGCCCATATCTGGTGGAGCCTCCTCACACCTGTCGGACCTTCGGGAACTACTCACCGAATTTGGGCATGATCGACCTCCCTAAAACTCAACCGACCGATCACGCCACTCACTTCCAGCTCGGCACTGCGGCAGTGTCAGTACGACCTGACCGCTACGACCATGTGCAGAAGGACGAGATCGTGTTTTTGCTTCGTGAAATGCTGATGGGGGCCTCATCTGTCCCAGTACGAGCCTCTTCTCCAGCCCGATCCTCCTGGTCTGGAAGAAAAATGACGGTTGGCAGTTTTGTGTCGACTATCAAGAGCTCAACAAGGTCATGGTACCCGATCCCGGTGATTTAGGAGCTCCTGGATGAGCTTCGCGAGGCCGTTTTTTCCACCAAACTTGATCTCTGAAGCAGGATATCACCAGATTAGAGTGCGCTCAGAGGACGTCGCCAAGACCGTCTTCCGTACTCATGACGGCCACTACGAGTTCCTGGTCATGCCCTTCGGCTGACCAATGCTCATGTCACCTTCCAGGCCACGATGAATGACATCTTCAGAGCAGTAATTTGCAAACACACCCTTGTTTTTTATGACATTTTGGTCTACAGTTCTTCCTGGTGGGATCACCTCCGGCACATCCACCTTACTCTGACAACCATCTGACGCCATCATCTCAAGCTCCACCCGACGAAGTGTTCCATTGGCAAGGAAGATGTGAGCTATCTTGGCCATACCATATTGGCCAGGATGATCGCTATGGACAAGGAGAAGATCGTGGCGGTCCTTCATGGGCCGACTCCGACATCCCTGAGGGATGCCAGAGGGTTCCTCGGCTTGTCTAATTACTACCGCTGATTCGTCCAGGGGTACGGGGCGCTGGCTTGGCCTCTCACGTAACTCCTAAAGAAGTCTGAAAAGGGCCCCTTCCAGTGGTCGGTCGCAGCCGCTGCCGCATTTCTCTCCCTTCAGCGGGCCCTAGTGCACAGACCGTTGTTAGCCATTCCCAATTTCTCATGACCCTTTCTTGTGGAGTGCGTCGCGTCGGGCTTCGGGTTGGATCCATCCCCATGCACGTTGGTCAATCGATGGCCGACTTAAGTCGCGCCTTCTCCAATACCATCTGCAGTTGCTCCGCATACGAGAATGAGCTCAAGAACCTCGTTATCGTTGTTCGGCATTAGCACCCCAACCTTATGGGCCACCCGTTTGTGGATCGTACTGAGTACCACAACCTCTGCTACCTCCTGCAATAGAAGATTGTCACACCGCTTAGCAGTGTGCATGATTTCACTATCGAGTTTCGCCAGGGAGGGCGAACCAGGAGGCCGATGTCCTCTCTCGTCATAGCCAGACTCCGGATCTCGCGAACAACGTTGTAAATATCGAATTTTGGTGACATTTCGGATTGAGCTTTTTAAATGTCGGATGTCGGAAATCGGAGACATGTCAGAGATAATTTAAAATATCATATTGTCATATCTTACAGTTTTTTTATAGTTATGTATACTAACTAAAATTATATGTTATAAAATTAGAAATATATATATAACAAAAAGATAAAAAAATGAGTCATTTATGTTGGAACCAAAAACTGACCCCAAAGAGAGTTCAGACTCTGTGGTGTAGCTGATACCTACTTCTCCCAAACTCAGACCGTTGACCAGTGGCAGAGAACTAAAGAACTGACCTTGTGCTATAGCATGGAGGTCCCTCCACTAACCCGGAAATTCTCAGAGCGTTTTCCGCTCTTAGCCAAGTGCTGAGCTACGGATACCTCAGAAAGTGCTGCAAGACTTCAGAAAAATGAGAAAACTTGCCTTCTGAGGTACCATGTGGGTCTATTCATAGGATCCAAAATGTTGGCCTGCCAACAACATAACTCTGCTGTCTCAAAGGGCTATTTGCAGTCCAAATAGGTCTGCCAACAGTCAAACTCCACTGTCCCAAATGGCTATTTGCAGCCCAACTAGGTCTGTCAACAGGCAAACTATGCTGTCCCAAAGGGCTATTTGCAGTCCAACTAGGTCTGCCAACAGCCAAACTCCGTTGTTTTAAGGAGATAAATGCAGACCTCCAAGGATATCCAGGTAAATTTACCTCTGGACCCTACTAGGGCATTGAATGGAGAAGCATCACTCAACGTCAGGGATTAGGGCGTTGAGTGGAGAAGCATCACTAAACACCAACCCTGAGGGCGTTGAGTGGAGAAGCATCACTCAACGCCAACCCTGAGGGCCTCCCGCTGACCCGGGCGCAAACCTTCCTGCAAGCCCTGGGCGGGAACCCTTCCGCTTGCACTACTCGCCTGACCCGATTAGCTTAAATCCTACTCAAACCTGGGGTCCCGAGTCTTTGGGTCTCACTCAGCGAATATGGGGTTGTACAATTTATATTACAAAATATAATCAAACAGTATTCAAGATAAAATATTATTAGCAAATACAAAATAATACATTATAAAGTATATTTTATATTATACAAAATTAATTGTAAAAATAAAATGTTAAACATCAAAACAATAAGTCTAATCGATTTAAACATACATACTATAATATACATATGTGATTTAAACATATGATGTTAATCTGCTAATATAACATAAAATAAAATAGTGGACGATATATTTAAAAGTCGTATCGACTGATATATCAGAAAAAACAGATATGTTGGCCTAGGGCTAATATCGAGTCGAGTTCGAGCAATTTGGGTTCGGCTCGGAATCAAAATTTTCGAGTCAAACTCGGCGCGAAATCGATTCGAAATCGATTTCGAGTCGAGTTGGATCGACTCGAAATCGCTCGATTCCGAGTCGGCTCGAAATCGAATCAAACCAACTCGAAATTGAGTAAATTTTCTTTTAATTCCTAATTTGCTCAAAATTAAATTGGGCAACCTCTAAATTTAGCAACTGAAACACTTAAATCATTCACTCTTTTTATTTATGTTTAATTTTTAGTGTTTTTCTATTTTTTTTTTAAAAAAAGAATATTTTAATAAATAAATAAATTTTTTTATCAATTCGAGTTGATTCAAATCATTTTCGAGCGATTCAGAGCTAGCTCGAAATCGGCTCGAAATCAGATTTGAGTCAAATTTTAACCGATTCCGATTCGGCTCAATATTCGAGCGATTTTCGAGCGACTTCCGAGTTTCGAATAATATGTCTAGCCATATGTTGGCCTATATTTCACAAAAATACATAATTTAATTTTTAAAGAATAATATATCATTTTGCCCTTAAAATGACATGTCAGACATCTCAGAGGATATTTAAAACAATGCTCGCACCTATCACTTGTCCGATGTAAGAATACATTGCAACCATCTAAGGTGAAGTTGAGGTCGATCTATTGCTGAATGGAATCCGAATGGCGCTCATCATCGACGGCACTGCTCATCCACCACACTCACTTGTAAAGGGAGCCTGTTCCTCAAGGGCCACCTACCCTCGCCTCGTCGTCCCCGAGCATTCTACGCCTCCTCACTGATTTTATGCATCGCCTCCCCGTTGGATACACGGGGATTTTCGTATGTACCGCCGCCTTGCGGCCTCTCTCTATTGGCCCCCCATGTTCTGACAGGTCAAAATCCTTTGTGGCGGCATGTCTTGTCTGTCAGCGGTCCAAGTACAAAACGGATTTCTGAGTGGACTCTTTTAGCCCCAACCCATCCTGGACCGCATTTAGGAGGACATGTCCATGGACTACATCACCCAGCTACCATGCTCGAAGGGCTGCACATTGGTCGTGATGGACATACTGTTCAAGTATGAGCACTTCATTCCACTCCGTCATCCTTACACCGCAGCCACCGTCGCAGAGAGCTTCATCAGCGGTGGCGTGCGCCTCCACGGGTTTCCACGGTCGATTGTGATCCGCACTTCATGAACACCTTCTGGATTGCACTGTTTCGGCTAGAAGGTACTTGCCTCCGCATGACAACAGCTTACCACCCACAAACAGATGGTCAATCTGAAGTCCTCAACTGATGTTTGAAGATGTACCTTCGTTGTTTCGTGGGGGAACAACCACGGGGTTGGGCCAAGTGGCTCAATTGGGCGGAGTACTACAACACCGCATACCACTCGGCCGACACCACATTGTTTGAGGTCGTTTACGACCGCCCGCCACCCTCATTGTCCGCCACCTCCTGGGGATGTCAGGTGGAGAGTCTAGCCACCGCCCCAAGCAAAAGGGATACTATCCTCGACCATCTTAAGCACCACCTGTGACAGGCTCAACAGAAGATGGCGTCCTTTTTGAATCAAAAGAGGAGCGAACTTTCCTTTTAGGTAGGGGAGAAGGTATTCATCAAGTTACACTCGTACCGCCAGCTCTTGGTGGCACGCCGACCCTGCCGGAAGCTAGCTCCCCGGTTCTTTGGTCCATTTGAGATCCTCATTTGTATTGGCGCAGCCGCCTACTGCCTTTGCTTTCCTAAGAGGAGTCATGTACACCCGATCTTCCATGTTTCTCGGTTGCGTCGTGTGGTGGGCGAGCTGTGAGCATGCCACCATGGATCACATTTTGGCCGATCTTGATCATTCTGGTGAGGCTCCGTACTAACCCGGCCAAGATAATTGATCACTAGTGCCGGCCCCAGGGAGACCCCACTTCAGAGGAGGTCCTTGTTGTTTGGGTTGATCATCCGAAATCCGATGTGACGTGGCTTCCCCGGGACGACTTCTACAGTTAGTTCGTCGACTACTGCCTTGAGGACAAGACACATTTTCCAGATGACAGCATTGTTATGGACGTGCACGCCGAAGAGACGTTGTGGCAGGTATACACGCCTAGGAAGGAGATGGTCACTAGCCCTCCGATCGTGGAAGAGATAACCGAAGAACGAGTTACTTAATTATTTCTATTTTGATGTTGTTTTGAGTTTTACTATTTGCTCGCACCCCACTGCTATAAGGTGTGTTGTATCCTTATATTATATTTCATGTCTGCATAAACAGAATTTAGGGATGCTCTCTAAGCTTTCTTCTCTACCCTAATACTTCTCTTATCCCTCACCACCGATGGCCGTCCCCCTTACTGGATTCCTCACCGAGATCGTATCAAAGAATGTCAAAGCTAAAAATGTCTTAAGAAAAATATGGTAGCGGTTATTGAAGATTATAGGTAAACAAAACCTAAAATTAAAGTGATTAAAACGGTTTAGTTACCAGGTAGAATTCACTGAATTTGACAAGAAATAGTAAGTGTAGGAATTCTGCACAATAATGTTTCCTTCCTAGAGCAAAGCCTATAAATAAATGAGATAATATATGTAATATATATTTATATTTAGCACTCCCCCTCAAGCCCATAAGTATATATTATTAAATCCCAACTGGTAGATATGTAGTCGATTCTGAGGCTCATCACTGCTTTAGTCAACATATTTGTCAGTTGATCATTTAAGTGAACAAAAGAGGTGTTGATTCCGTTGAACATAGCCTTCATCTAACAAAGTGGCAGTCGATCTTAATGTTTTTGGTTCTCTCGTGAAACACAAGATTAGATGAAAAAAGATAGACTCAATATGTATGACACCAACTCAGTCAACACATGTCTTAACCATGGCACTGTATTTTGCTTCTAAACTTGACCTCGCCACTATTAGTTGTTTCTTACATTTGCAGGAGACCAAATTTCCTCCAAATGCAATATACTGATGTGGAACGTATGTCTGAAGAAAATCCTGCCCAGTTTGTATCAACAGTCGTGTGATAATGAGGAAGTTCAATTTCCAAACTAATTGTGGATACAATAACGGATGCCAATGAGGCTGCCGGACCAATGTTTGATTGCTATACACGTCAGTCATATCACCATGTCTATCACCACTTGTCTTGTGATTTTCCTCAATAGGAGTGTCCACAAGAGCTCAACCAAGTATCAATGTTTCCTTCTAAAGATACAGAATGTATTTCCTATGAGAAATGAAGATGCCCTTATTGAATCTAGCAACTTCGATCTCAAGAAAGTACTGGAGTTTCCCTAGGTCTTTGACCTTGAATTCCTAGGACAACCGAGTATTGAGGGTCGCAATCTCATCAATGTCATCTCTTGTATCCACAATATCATCGACATAAAAAATGAGAATATAAATTTTTTAAACCCGTCTTCATACAAACAAAGTATGATAGGATTGTCTATGTTTATCGCAAAATTGGAACATAGACTTGTGAAATCACCCTAAGCAGGTCCACATAGACTATTTAAAGTCGTATAACGACTTTCTTAAACAACACACAATCCCTTCTTGCCCCCTTTTAGTATACCCAAGAAGCAAATTTCATATACACTTTTTCCTCCAACTCCCTATGGAGGAAACAATTTTCAAAGTAAAATTGGTGAACCTCCCAACTAAGCCAAGTAGCCCGGGATAATAGGACTTGGACGGAGTCCATCTTTAACATTGAAACGCTCAAATGTAGCATGCGTGTCTCCATGATGAATGGCATGAGTCGGATCAAGAAAGTAGGACTCTCCTTTACGGAAGGTAACATTAATGGTACAAAAAAAGAAGTCATGTTGAGGGATGATAAAATTGGTCTCCCTTCGTGGACTATCCAATTAAGACACATCATTAAGCCCAAGGATCAAATTTGTCCCTATGAGGTTGATGAATGTGAATGTCGACAAAACAAACACACCCAAAAATACGTAGAGGAAGTTGTGAGGTATGAACTATGCAATGAGTGGAGAGGCAAGCTACCAGAGTAGCATAGCCAAGAACTCTAGACGGAAGGTGATTTACAAGGCGTGTCATAGTCAACACCACATCACCCAAGTAAAACTTTGGGAGGTGCATGGTGGTGAGAAGGCACCGAGCAACGTCAAGGACGTGTTTGTTTTTTCGTTCGGCAATATCATTTTGAGTAGAGGTGTACACACATGTAATCCGACGAATAATACTATGAATACTGAGGAAGGACCCAAACACTCCCACGGTCATCATATTCCCTCCCCAATATTAGTACGGAGGACGCGGATAGTGCCTTTGAACTGATTCACCATCATCTTGTGAAACACCTAAAAGCCCTCAAATATTTTACTCTTTCATTTCAGGAGAGACCTAAGAGGTACAAGAAAAACAGACAATAAAACCAACAAAACAATGCAAACTATTAAGAGATCAAACGGGGAAAGCCCCCCCCCCCCCCCCCCCCCAACATCAGAATGTATTACATCAAATAGAAGTAAACTAGGAGATATATATGAAAAATACTATGTTGAACATTTTTAGAAAGTCCACAGACATCACAAGAAAATGTGTAATAGCAGACATAAAGGATGGAAACAATTCTTTAAGATAAATAGAAGACGGGTGAAGGACCCATGTGGTATGAGAAAAATAATCAATAAATGTAGTGATGTAGATGTCAACCGACATGTCGTCTGACATAAAAGTTTTGGGAAGAAAAGTCCACGACATAAACATTTTTTTTGAAATCATCGCCTAATATATCGAGCAATATCTCGCGGCTGATATATCGGCATGAGTATTAAAAGAAATTCATTTATTTTAAGCGGTCGTTGTAATATTATGTTTTTTGTTTCATTTCGCATCTCTCTGAGCCTAGCTTCGTCGATTTTCTCGTCTCGCTCTCATTTGGTGCTATTTATATCATTTGTTGTCGTCGAAACCACTTTCTTTGTCTTATCTGTTGACGTCTTTTCTTGTGCCCAAACTTTTGACGCCTCTTCTTGTGCCCAAATTTTTGACGCCTCTACTTGTGCCCAAATTTTTGGCGCCTCTTCTTATGCCCAAATTTTTGACGTGTCTTACTTGAGCCCTAGCTTGCATGACTTAATCCCTGACTTCTTTTTTGATTGTTTAACTCTGATACTCTGATAGCTCGGTTCGAGTTCTTACATCCCACCTTCTCCTTTGATAGCAGTGTCTGTTTTTTAAAATATTGTTTCTTGGTTTCTGGTTTCTATCTTCTTCATAGCATGTCGGGCTTCTTATTTTGTGATAATTGTGTTGCAAGCTCGCTGCCAGCTGCTTGATCTATGACAGACTTTTGATTTGTGCTTGTTTATGACAGAATTTTTATCTTCTATTTTTTGTTTGTTTACAATTGGATTTATATCATATATTTTGCTTCATGGACCTAATAAACGAATTTCATTGATCCTTAAATATTCAAAAAAGTATAAGCAAGTCGTTTGCTTCAATATTAAATTATTTATATATAAAATTGAGTTTGTTGTGTTTCATTATTTCATTATAATCATATATTATACATTTATTGTCTAATTTAAAAATATACATGTGTACAAATGTACAATTGTATACGTAAACAAAAAATGTGTAAATACAAATAAATTTAATTAATATTAAATTAATTAAAAGGTCTATCATCTGCAGAAATCTCTATGTCCTGAAACAATCCCCTGGAGCCTTGTTTGGATGGTTTCACAAAACCATGCTAGAACTAGATTATACTGAATAACATACTGATCATACTCTCTTTATCAAGAGGAGAAGAACTCAAATATCAATAGTAATTGTATAAGTGGATGACATCATCATTATAAGAAAAGACCTGGAGAAAATCACGCGCTTGAAAGAACAATTAGACAAAGAATTCAAAGTCATAGATCTGAGAAAAATGAATTTTTTTTTCGGAATTGAAGTACTATGGTCTCGTCGGGGGATCATCATCTCTCAGAGAAATTATACTCTTGATCTTCTGAAAGAAACTGGTAAGCCTGGGTGTGCTCCCATGGATACACTCATTGAGGTTAATCCTATGTTATTAAAAGCGCGCCTCAGGCGCGCCTTAGGTTCCAGGCACAACAGACTCAGAGGTTTGCGTCTCCGTACGCCTTATTTGCGTCTTTAGAATATAAAAGGACGCGTCTGAGTGAAATTTTTGTTATAAATTTCTTTTTTCTTCAAAAATTAAGAAAATAACAATGTAAAAACTCAATAATTTTTTATCAATTTAGTGTTTGTGAAAGACAATTGTACGTTGGGACGTACATATTGTGCAAGTGATCACATTGATTCTATTTTTTAAGAGATATAAATGATAGTAATGAATGATTAATTAGTAGACTAGATGAAAATTTGATCGAGAAGCTGAAATTATGTTTGATGTTGATTATTTAAAATGTATGTGGTTGCACCATACCTTCGTCAGGCGCGCATCTGCGCCTTAGCCTTGTGCTTAGGCTAAGACCACTTTGCGCCTTGGTGCCTCTTACGCCTTTAATAACTAAGAGTTAATCACAAGGTTGATGCAGATACTAAAGTGGAGAAAGTTGACATCTCAAGGTACCAGAGATTGGTTGGGATACCCATATACTTATCTCATACTTGCCCTGACATTACTTATGTCGTGGGTGTTCTAAGTAGATTCATGCACTCTCCCACAATTCTCCATCAGCAGGTTGTATACCGGGTTTTAAGATACCTCAAGAAGTCTCCAGGGCGTAAGACTTTGTACTCTGTTAATCAATTTTTAATGATTGAAGTATTTACTGATGTTGATTGGGCTAGTAGCCAAGATGATAGGGAATTTACTACTGGATATTGATCATTTGTGGTGGAAATCTCGTCTCTTGGAAGAGCAAAAAACAGACTGTGGTTGCACGCTCAAATTCTGAAGTAGAATGTAGGGTTATGACACAAGTAGTATGCAAGGGATTGTGGTTAAAAACAATTCTCCAAGATGTGGGACTCCTGGTGAACAAGCATATTACAATCTACTGCGCCAAAAAAGATGTCATCAATATAGCTCGCAATCCTGTTCAACGTGATAGGACGACGCATGTTAAAGTTGACAGGCTTTTCATCAAAGATCTCCTAGACAAGGGCAACATTTGTACGCCAAATGAGAATTCTAAAGATAAACTAACTGACGTCTTCACCAAAAGATTAAGCCATGACAACTTTACGGACAATATTTTCAAGTTGGGAATGATTGATATATACTCCCAACTTGAGGGGGAGAGTTGAATATATTTATTTAGTTTAATGTCTCTGCATTGTACTTGTATTACGAAAACTTAATCGAATATTTTTTATTCTCCACTTCTTCCATTCTGAAAAGTCATTTTCTTGCGATGTATAGAAAGAAGCAAGAAGTCTCATAGAGAATGCATGGAAAATTGAACGTCTCCTAAAACTCCACCTACATATAAATAGGCATTATCGTTCCCGATACTTTCGATAGAAATGGAAAAGCATTTGTAGTTTTCCACAATAAAAAAATCAAAATTTCATAATGCTCACAAAGTAAATACAACAAAATGGACTAACAAATCATTATGGATACCAAATATTTGAGTACACTAAAGAAAAGCGAGCATATTTTAGTACTACGAGGGGAAAACGTCCATCGATGTTGCATCTCATAGACAACTTGCATGAAAAAAAAACAATGCTCAGGGGAGCCTTCCTGAGGAGAGGTGCATGGCCAAGGCGACGGTGTCAGTCCGAGGAAGTGATGGTTGATAGAGTTGATGAAGGAATGTCAAAGATTTGGAATCCGTTAAACAGACGCCTCCTACCAATGATACTCCACGCCTGAAGATCCAGTATCAAAAATAAAAATGAAGAAAATGTCATAGAACAGTTACGATCATGAGTGAGCTGATAGAAAAAAAAAGATTAAAATGTGAAACAAGACCAAGAACTACAAAACAAAGAGAGATAGTATATGAAAAGAGAACATTAGATCCGCTTATTAGGGTAGTTTATACATTGTCGACTTGCGAAAAGTAGTTTATATATCTCCAATGCCTTTGCAAGTAAATAGGGTTTGTCGCACTGGAATCCACTATCCGAGAGGAACTATGATAAAGGTAAGACAAGCCTTCATCTGAGTCTAAGATAGGACCCAAAGACAAAGTGGGCATCCATTGAAGGCCGTGTCGCTCCTCTCAACACATCAATCTCGGAATGGGATGTTATGGGGGCGTCATCGCAAGAATAGAAACTTAGGGTTGTGAAGGTTGCTACTACGGTGCAAGAAATCCATACTTCAGGTAGTATGTCCTAAAGGTGTGATTTAGATGAACACATAGATGCGCATGCACGTGTTCTGAGGAAATTGGCATGGAATGGTCGTCTACCATCGAAGTTGGCTAAAATCATCTCTCTCTCCACCTCCTTGAAAACCAGAATCTCTCCCACGCCCAGTAACAGCAGGGCGTGCTCAAGAAGGTTGTAGGAGAAGTTCAGGGGATGGAGTCATGGAGATATCAACAAGAGTGACCCTTGGTACCTTCGAGCAAATGTCAAATAGGTGAGAGAAAACTCTAGCTACAGTTATAGCACTACATATTGGCTCCTTCTAAGATATCTAAGTACCTAGGTCAAGGGTGGTCGCCTAATGCTAAATACAGGATTTACACTGGCAGCATATCTCCATCTAGACGGGCTCAATAGTCTGAGAGTCTCGAAATAGGTCAAAAAGATGTTCGACATTATCCTTACCGAAGTAGAGAGACTTAAACTCGTCTCGCATAGTCTTGATTGTCTTGTGATGCATCTTCATTAGGTATGGCATGTCATCCATAGCTTTCAATATCCAGAACTAGACACAGCCTTCATCTCATAGCCTGGAGTATCTTACGCACCAAATGAACTTTAAAATTCCTATCCCCAACAAAGAAGAGAGGCACAATCTTAAAAATGCAAGGGCAGCAGGCGAGCCAAGAAGCATAAGAGTAGCGAACGACAACATGTCAGTTATGACGATTCCAACCGAGTGTTGCGGAGATCTCAACGGATGAAGATGTCGCTGGCAACAACGATTCCAACAGATGGTAACAGCATTTCCAGCTAGAGCTGTCACTTAAAAACCGAACCAGAATCGAACCGGAACCACAAAAAACAAGAACGAACCGTTCGTAAATTATTCGGTTCTGGTTTGAATTTTGGAACCGTGAACAACATTGGTCCGGGTGTGGTTTTTTCATTTTATTATCTGGACCGGAACTGGAACCGAAACCGCAACATACAAATATCAAGCGGTTTTAGGATTTTTAGACACGATCCGAGCCGGACCGAAGCAGTACCGAACTGTGACCCGTTTATTATTATTATTGTTATTATATTTATTACTATTAATATTATTATAATGTTGTTATTTTTTTGTAATCTATTTACAAAATATATATACTTACTATTAAGGGTGAAACTGGTGTTGTTTGAACTCAAATCGTAATTGCATCAAAATTAGTCAGTTTTGGACTGAACAAAATGACAACACCAAAACCGTGCAGTTTGGAGTCGGATTTTTGCAACCAACCAAACTATTCCACAAACAAACTGTTCGGTGCGGTTTTGAGGTTTTGTTGTTTTGATTTTTAACTTTTACTCACTATTTTTTATAAGTACTTACTCTTAGTGTAACACGAAATTCCTGTCTCTAAGCCCCGAACTTTGAAGTTCCTCTTGAAAAAAATCAAACGGGTTTATTTTTTCCCTTCAGTTTTTAGTTTTTGAGCTCCGCATTCATTCCGTCAAGTTTAGTTTTGTTTTTGGTTGGAACAGATTGGAACCAGACCGAACCGCATAGAACCGAACCGAACTGTTTGTGACCGGTTTGGTTTTGGTTCTTGTTAAACCGGAACCGTTGACATGACGGTACCAAAAATTATGTTAGAACCGGAACTAAAATCGGAACCGGTCAAACCAAATAAGATTTTGGTTCTAATTTGAAGAATCACTACCCTAACGATTCGGTTAAAGGTTTTAGTAGAACCGGAACCGTGAGAGCTCTATTTCCAGCAAACAAAGATGTCTCTAGTTGCAGCGATTCTAGCGGATGAAGAAGCCATCGGCTTTGATAATTCCAGTGGAGGGTTGCGATGTTTCCGGAGGACGAAAATGTCGTCGGTTTCGACTAATCTAGTAGACAAAGATTTTGACGAGACCATAAGATGAAGGTGTCCTCTGTTGCATCGACTCTACCCGATAGTAAGGTCGGCGAGTTCAGAACCCAAAATCTACTCGGATACCATGTGGAAAGATTTCAATCTTATTACTTGAAAATGAGTATGCTATATAATCTATACTATTATAAAAGGAAACATGGGGCTTCTACAGTGAATTGTCGTTTTGTAGCCGCATTGTGTTTTTACAAAAATGTCCTTCGGGAAAGGGCAAACAATTGTAAATTAAGACCTATAAACTGGGCAAGCTCGGAGCTGGCCCACCCAGAATCAGGCCCGTCAGGCAGTCAAAGAAAGACCGTAGAATTTGCATCCAAAGGCAGCTCATGTCCCGTGAATGCCCCGAAATTCCATAACAGATAAACAATTTACAACGCACATGAAGCATTTTATAGTCTATAAAATCAATTACTCCTACAATGTGGGACCCAAGGATAGTACATATTTTAATTTGCTGCATCTTTAAAAAGGGCAGATGAAGATTAAATTTAATTTAGAATATATATATATATATATATATATATATATATATATATATATATATATATATATATATATATGTTGAAACCAAAAACTCGGTCTCTGTGGAGTTCACTCTTGGGGAAGAGGTGATCGCACACCTACTTCTCTCTCGCGAGCCAAACGACTAAGGAAAAGAACAGGGGACAGACCCAAGGGCTCGGCGTGGAGGTCCCACCACACACCCGGAAGATCTTAGAGCGTTTCCCCTTTTTACCCAAATGTCGAGCTAAGAATACATCAGAAAGCGCAAGAAGACTGAGGCACAAGTAAGCACGTCTTCTGAGCTACCCCCTTGAGTCCATTTATAGATTTCTAAAAACGGTCTGCAAATAGCCAACCTTCGTTGTTCTGAACAGCTATGCCCAGCCAAAAGTGGTCTGTCAACAAGGGCATCTAGGTAATTTTGCCTCTGGAACCCGCAGGGCGAGTGTCGAGGAGCATAGGATCAACTCGCCATTCTATAGGGCGGATGCGGCCTGGCTCGCTCAGCTCGCCTCCGATCACTAGGTGAGCGCGAGCCGGGCCGCCATGGTTCGCCTGCCCTACACGGAGGCGAGTCGGCGATAAGGTCGCCTAGGCTGGCGCGGGCGGGATGGGTTGGCTCGCATGGTTCGCTCTCCTAGCCTTGACGAGAGCGAGTCGGCCATCTGGGTTCGCCCGCGTTCTGTACTGGTGCGGGCCGGTCGCCCTGGCACGCTCGCCTAGCCTGACCGACCCACTCAGCGAACACGGGGTTGTATAATATAATTAATACACTACACTATATAGTGTGAAGGTGCAAAAGTTGTAGGGGAATCATACATGCATGGCATACTGTTCTTTAGTTCTCTTCTCCTCGTCATTTTCCATTCATCTCTACCCATTATCTTCGCCTCTCATCTCCGTCCACCTCTCCTCCGGCCTTAATCATGTTTATTAGTTACAATTCTTGCCCCGACGATCCGGCCGGCAAACTCGGAGCGACTTAGGGTTGTTACAGAAGCCGCATGGTTTACATTATATAGGAAAAAATAAATTATACTATAAAACATAAAATAATATAATATAATATTTAAAATAGTATAGATGTAATACCATATATATATAATATTGAAAGTACCTAGTTGTCTACCTAAATCACCTAGAGGGGGGTGAATAGGTGAGTTCTGCGTCTTTTTGCTAAATAAAAATTTACTAATAAACAAGCACACAGAAGCATATAAGGATTTATAGTGGTTCTCCAGAATGGGTACGTCCACTGTCCCGCCTCGCTTATCTAGCACTTCGGGCTAGATTCAGCTACTTCATCAAAACTCAGATTAAATAAAGCTTACACCTTGGAGCCTCAAGTCCTACAACTTGGAGACAACGCTCCTACAATTCGGAGATCAACACTCCTACACTCGGAGAATAACCTCTCCTACAACTCGATCCAAAACACGGATCTACAAACTCTGAAGTAAAAACCTCCTACAAAAACAAAAGTAGTTTTTTACAATTTCTAGATTGAAAACCAATCTACGACTTCAGATCTAAAGGAATCAATCTTCTTCCTCCTTGAAGAAAAGAACATGAAATGAAATTGAAGAAGAAGACTTGACTTCTGAAAAATCTTGATATGAATCTTAAAATCCGACTTGATTGAAAGCACCTTTGAGAAATCTGAACACAAAGATCTTGTTGAATTTATCTCTGAGAAGAATCGTTGATCACAAACTCGAGGTCGTCGGGAAGAACAGATCCGAGAACAGTAGATCGAGAAAAATAGACGTCGGCCCTTCACGAGTTCAAAAATTAGGTCTTGAGAAATTTTGCGATTCTTAGCAAGTTAGGTTTCTGAAATGAATCCTTGATATATATATGAAATCCATCTTCAACGGCTAGAAATATACTTCCAAAAATAAGTTTCCACGTGTATTGTACATGGCCGTCGTTTAAAACATAACCGTCGGAAAAAGTCGAACCAGAAAAATGTTAAGTACATTCGTCGAAATGACACGAGTAAAGGCTAGATCACTCGACGAATTACTTAGAATACTCGAGATCATTCGACGAATTTGACTTAGAAATTTTTTTGTTATCAGTCACTGGATCACTCGAGTATACTCGACGAATTCCACAAGTATACACGTGATGTCTTGATGAATGACACGAGACTTCACGTATAGACTCGACGAATTTTACTCGGCCGTTTTCAGAAGAAGTTTAAGAACCTGTCAGAAATTTCCCGAGTAAATTCGACGAATTCCACGAGTATTCACGTGACATATCGACGAATGACACGAGACTTCATGTGTATACTTGACGAATTTACTTAGGAAATTTTTTGATTCTTCCAGAACTCAGCAACCTTCCTTTTCTTTGATTCTTATGCACTTGAAAATGAAGTACAGCTCAATAGAGAGATTATACATGAGTCAATACCATGTCCTACACAATGAGGGATTACATTGCATAGTCATGTGTTTAATGATCCATTGTAATCTGACATTGGTGTGTACTTGGCAATTAAGTCCTGCAAGTACACAACTTGAAAGTAAAGTCAAATACAACTCAATTCATCTTAATTCAAGGGGGACTTCTTCAAATCGAGATTATTGTGGAAACAATACCCAACAAATATGCAATATAATATATATATGAGTGACAATGCAAACCCCTTCTCCCACACCCCCACACCCCACGCCCTACACGATAGTAGCAAGATCACGACGACATTCCGGCTCGACGGCGCACAAGCCACTTGCAATCCCCAGAGCGAGTACTTCGTCTACGAGGGTTTGCGAGCGACATGAGCGTCGTCGATTTGAGGTACCATCGTGACCGAGGTACTATTGTACGGGGCACGGGGGCCTCCCGCGCACTGTCACCCGTATTTATAAATGTGAGCAAATTCACATACTTCTTACCCAATGTGGCACTAAAACATATATACAACTAATATATAGTAAACCTTATATGCTTATCCGCAATAGTAATAATACGGAGGTTGTATATCTTCCAATTTAGTCTTCCACAAATGTAGTAAGAACATTGAAGCGGATTATCACTTTCTTTAAAAAAGATAGTATACGAGATTACTGCAAATGAATATGTGACAAAAGACAAATCAACAATCTAAATGAAGGTTCTAGTAGAAAGTGGAATCAAGTATATACACTACAATTGGGTTCATCTAACATCCTCAACCCAACTTGAGGGGATTGTTAGAAATTAAACAAGTATAAGGAATGTGACTTACGTAGAGACAAAGTAAGAAGTTACATGGCTCACAAGAGGCTTGACATTGAAAGCATTAGGTACACCCCAAACTTCCAACACAAAAATTATAATCATCGAGTCAAATAGTGGTTTACAACCAAATCTCTTGAAGATTAGCATCCACAACTTGATAATTACTATTTTGTAAGCTAGTTTTTTCCATATATCTTAACATCTTTCACTGTTCCACTACGCAAATTATGTGTGTTAGGTGCTAATAATATTAGCATCATCATATATCTGCAGTCCATACGTAAAAACAGAAAAAGAGAAACACATAATTAACTTCACTTCTTTACAATAAAGCATGCTCAGTACCATGAATTATTTGATTACAAAAGCTTCAAGAATATTGAATTTCACAATTTCAATATAATAAATTCAAAGTGACCTGTATACTGCTATCCAAAGTGATGTAGAAGGCGGACGTCAGATTTTTTAAGACAGTAATACAGGGTTTTGTTACGGAAGGTTCATCCAACAACAAACTATCCACCTGAAATGTTTAACATTAGAATAGCCAATTATGAAAAAATGGAAAGAAAGCAGGGTGTGTAAGAGAAACCATGACTGGTCTATAAATCAATAAGAACAGAAACAATACTTACTTTTAAAGTTTTCAGAAGACAGCTTAAACAAACATCATTGATAGAAGAGCTCAACTGTAATGTACAAAGCTGAATAAAAGATTGAGAAGAACTGTGTGAAACACAGAAGGCAATGCATCACATTATACAACAAAAATCAAGGCTCGAATCCAAGGAATAAGAAGATACCTCCAAAAGTAAGCACAATGTCTCAATTTCAGTGTCTGATAGTCTTTCACCTAGTTTCCCAGACTCAGTATAAAACTCATTGCGTTTTTCAAAAAGCCCCAGAAGCAACTCTTTACAGCCATCCACTTGCAATAGAGCACTGCCCATAGCTTTAAGAAAGGAAAGTACTTTTTGCTGGAGAAGTAAAAGACATTCGGGTAAGTTAAAATATTTGCACATATAATACTTGTCTTATAAAAACAAATACTTATACAGAACTTCAAGTCAAGTAAAACAATGTTTCAAGCACTCAAATTCTAAAGCAACTGTCAGATTTTGTTGAAATAGTAGCGCTTCTGACATTTGAAAACTCATTGGACAAGCCTTAACAGCGGATACATATGAAATTTAGGTTGGATATTGTTGGAGAAGACCCGTGTATAAATGGCCAATTTGGTTCATTTCTCAATTAGTCTCCTTTAGTCCCACATCATAGATTCATTCTTAGCTCCTTTTCCCTGTCTATATAAGGAGCTCATTGTACATGTATTTGGATTACCATTATTTTAAGGAGAATAATTTATTCGTGTCCTATCTTTTATTCTCTAAATTCTCATTTCGCTGAAGATTGTTGAAACCGCACCGGGCGGAGTCTTGCTTTGAGCTCGTTGAAGACCGCACGCCGTGTTTTGAGCTCGCAAGCTTCAGAGAACGCACCTTGTGTACTAAGTCGTGGTCAATGTGTGAGACCACTCAAACACCGATACTTTGATGTGTCCGCAGTCCCTGTGGGTTGTTGCGGTTTCTTCGGTGGTGCTCTTTTGTGGTTTTCTTGCATTCTTCTTCTATCAATGCGTCTTTCCTTTTCTGATGGGCACAAATGTTTCACCTGCTACCTTGACACTTCTGGTTCTTACTCCATCTCCTCTCCTTGATGGTGCACTATCTCCCTCACCGAGAAGAAGAATTTTGTGGAGGTGACCTCACATTTTTTGTTTTCCAATCCAAAACACTTGTTGAGGCATGGATTCAGCACCAACCACCAACGTCAGATCTTGCCTCTCAATAGTCTCAGAAAGAAGCTCTCGAAATTGCATTCATGATAGACCGTGTTCCCTAGCACCTCCATAGTGTCCCAGCGCATATCCTTTCCTCTCCTACTATTCCACCACTATCTGATGTGTGTTACATGTTGAAGGTGACACCACAACCAGAACTCCTTGTGTCTTCTCCTCCGGTTCTCCACCGCAGTTCTGACAACCGACCACCATCTTTTCTTACTCGTGAAGGGCGCTCTGGCTCTCGAGGTGGTGGGCGTGATGGTCATCATCGCTCGACGGGCCACCCCCCACGCCTATGTACTTATTATGAACAGACAAATCACACTAAGGCTACTTGCTTTTGGAAGTATGGACTCCCACCGCCAGCTTATTCTGTCACATGCCTCCCCTATTATTGATGAACTTTCATCCTCCAGTGTCGACATTGACACCTTACATGAGGAACTCCTAAATCCACGTGCCATGATCTCTCACCCTTCTAACTGTTACCTCAGTCTCCAAATAAGGTACCTCAAGTTTGTCTTATAGTCCCACTTGGATTGTGGACTTGGGTGTCAACAATCATATAACTCTGACAATGCCTTCACATTACTTGTACTATTTGTGTCCTCAGTTCGTTACGGTAGCAAATGGTGACAAAACTCCAGTTGTTGACTCTGGGGATATGTCACTAGTCCCCCACTCCATTGTCTTCACTCAGTTCTTCATGTTTCTGGCTTTTGCTTTAATCTACTTTCCGCCAGCCGCTTTACTCAAGATCATGACTTCTTGATCACTTTCCCTACTTCTAGTTTTGTTGTGCAGGATCGGCCGACGTAGACTATCATTGATAGAGGGAGACTTTCAAATGGGCTTTGCACTCTAAATCTTCCGCCTATCGTTCCCTTTTTTGTCAACTCTGTTGATTGGTAAAGGCGTCTTGGTCATGTTCATCTTCTGATCCTCCAGAAGGTTCTTCCAAATTTTCTTTTCTTTAGTTTTGATTGTGAATCATGTGATTATGAGAAACAACACCGTTTCGTTTCGATTTCGTACATTTTGATTTCGTACATTTTGATATTTGGAGACCTTATAAAATAGCTAGTTTATCTGGATATCATTATTTTCTTACGTTTATTGATGATCACTCACAAATGACAAGGTTATATCCAAAGAGCGGACGCTCTGAGCTCTGGCTCAATTCTACTCCTTTGCAGCTAGAACCAAAAAGCAATTTTTTTGCTCTATTAAAATTATTCGCACTAATAATGCGCGTGAATACACTGAACATGCATTTCAGAAAATGTGTACCTTAGTGGGTATCCTCCACCAAACCTTTTGTGCTAACACACCGCAATAGAATGGTGTTGTTGAGCAGAAGAGTCGTAACCTTCTCGAAGTTGGTCATTCTCTCATGTTCCAGATGCATGTCCCCACCGCCTATTGGCAATTTGTTGTCACTACCGCTTGTTATCGCATCAACTGCATACCCTTCTCTATTCTTAACTCCACAACACCCTTCTCCATCTTATTTCCTAGTGAATGCCACTTCTCCTTAACTTTTGGAGTCTTCAATTACGTCTTTTTTGTCCATCGCATGCACTCCCACCCCACCCCCACCCTACCCCCATGGTCAGGTTGGCTCCTCGTGCTAATCAATATATTTTTGTTGGCTATTCGAGCATCCAGAAGGGGTATGTCTGTTACTCCCCGTCTACTCGAAATTTGGTTACGTATGTTGAGGTGACGTTTTTTTAGAACCAGCCTTTCCATCTCCCTTCCACGCTGGCTATGTCGCTCCTTGCTCTCCCTCCTCTCCTAGTTCCTACCCACTCTTCTCTTCCTCTACTTCTAACACCACCAACCACCTCAAACACTCTCTTTTGAGTCTGCACTCGTTGTCCTCCTTGATCCAGAGTATAGGATTCACTCTCGGCTACTACTGTTGGTCCCCGCGTTGCTGATTCGACACCAACCTATATTGCTCATTCACTCAATAATTATGTTTCCCGACATCGTCTCTCCTCTGACCAGTGCAGGTTTGCGACTTCTTTGTTTTCTATTTTCATCCTCTCTTATGTGCCAAAATCCCTTTAGTGTCTGAGGTGGCAGGCAGCAATGGATAAGGAAATGGTTGCACTTTGGGTCAACCATACTTGGGACCTCATTCCTCAACCTCTCAGTCAATCTATGGTAAGCTATAAGTGGGTTTTCACCGTGAATCATCATCCTGATTGAACAATTAACCATCTCAAGGCTCATCTTATTAGCAGAGGCTTTACTCAACAACACAATTTTGACTATGAGGAGACTTTTTCACCATTGTGAAACACAACATAGTCTAGGTCTCAATTTTTATTGTTGTCCACATTGGTCACTACATCAACTTTGCATCAAAAATGCCTTCCTTAATAGAGATCTTATGGAGACTGTACACATGCAACAACCTCCTGGTTATGCATCCACGAGGTAGTACCTGATGGGACGATTAACCATCTCAAGGCCCTTCTTATTACAAGAGGCTTTACTCAACAACACGATCTTGACTATGATGAGACTTTTTCATTATTGTGAAACTCAACATCATCTAGGTCTCAATTTCTATTGTTGTCCATTAACTTTGGTCACTACATCAACTTGGCATCAAGAATGTCTTCCTTAATAGAGATCTTATAGAGACTGTACACATGCAACAACTTCCTGATTATGCATCCACGGAGAAGACCCTAGTATGTCATCTGAAGAAATCCCTTTATGATCTCAAACAGTCTCCACGAGCATGGTTTGAAAATTTTAGTTGGGTAGTTCGTGATTGTGGCTTCACTCGAAGCTCGACAGACTTCTCCCTGTTTTTCGACAACGACCATCTGGCATTGTGATTCTTCAAGTCTATGTTAATGATATTCTTGCCACGGGTGATGATCTTCCTGGCATTACTAAAATCAAGAAACACCTAGCCTCTCAATTCCAAACTAAAGATTTGGGTCGACTCTGATGCTACTTAGTGATTGAGGTAGCCTGACGACCTGATGGTCTTGCCCTATCTCAGCGAACACATTGTCTCAAACTACTTTGTAGTGTCGGCTACTCTGGGTGTTAGTCCGTCGATACACCTACAGATGCGAATCACCAACTCTCTGTTCATGGTTTAGACATTGATCAACTTCTCCCTCATCCAAAATATTATTGGTGCTTCAATGGCAAACTAATATATCTTACTTCCACATGACCCGATATATCTTTTGTAGTCAATGTGGTCAGTTGCTTCATGCACACTCCCTGGATCTCTCACCTTTAGGACATCGAGTGTATTCTTAAATACTTGAAGAATGCTTCAGGACAAGGACTATCGTACAAGCCTCCTACTTCTCTGTCTCTCATTACATACTACGATGATGATTATGTTGGATCCCTAGATAATCTTCTATCCACTATTGGTTATTGCACGTACTTTGGTGAAAATTTGGTTACCTGGCAAAGCAAGAATCAGATTGTGGTTGATCGCTCCTCTGTTGAAGCAAAGTATCATTTCATGGTCGTCGCGGTTTCATAACTCACATGGCTAGAAAGTCTCCTTACCGATTTAGGAGTCAAACTTCCATCATCGACCGTTTTCTTCTACGATAGCCAAGCTGATACTCACATAGCTGAAAATTTTGTGTTCCATGAACGCACAAAACACATCGAAGTCAACTGTCACTTTGTCTTAGAAATGATTCAACTTTGAATATTGATTCTACGACATGTGTCAGTTGTTGATCAAGTTTCAAATATTCTCATTAAGGCTTTGCCGCACTCATTATATCGATAGTTTCTTTCCAAACTTAGCGTCTACGACTTATATGTTCGAGCTTGCGGGGGAGTCTTGAGGAAAGCCAATGTATAAATGGCTCATTCCTGTCTTAGGCTCCTTTAGTCACTCATCTTAGATTCATTCTTAGCACCTACTCTCTATGTAAGGAGCTTCGCGTACATGTATTAGGGCTAACTTTATTTTAAGGAGAACAATTTATTCCCGCCTCCTTTTTTATTTTTTAAACTCTCATTTCTTATAGATATAAATAGCATTCTAAATTCTCAAACCCCATAATTTATCACACACCGCTTTCTCGCCATGATTTTCACTTCTAATTTTTGTGCCAAAGAATATGGCAAGAAAAATCATATCATTTTTATGCAAAGACATATACTCTATCCACACATATATGCATGCTAGATCCTCTATAATTTTTAAATTTTGCATCACAATGCTACTGAATGAATGAAGTGTGCCCAGCCCATGCACAACATCTAGAAGCATCAATCAAAGCGAACATAGCTGTATGTAAAGAATCTGAATTGGCAGATAAAATACCCTGGGAATAAATATAATTAATAAAAATTGTATGCATTATTATCTTTAAAATTAATATAGCAAGAAGCAAACGGTCATACTCCACAACTTAACGGTGCATGTCAATATGAACATCTGATAAAGAAAGCATACAACCTTTCCATAGGATGGGAGCTTCAATGCTGAGGTCAAAATGAACAGTAGAATGGCATCCTTATAGGGCTGTGCAAACCTGAAAAGCAGAAAACAACTTAATTAGCATAATCATCATTATATTGGTGATTTGTTTCATGAACTCTATTTTCAATTTCCTCTCTATATAGGATTACATGGGTGTAAAACTGACTTTAATCAAATAACTAAGCACGCCAGCTTTAAAATTTACCTTCAGTACACCACTATTTCATGTTAATCATTCATATCAATTTTATCGACTAATCTAATTTGTGCATTGACGCAAGATAAAGCTATGGGAAAAACACTGACCTAACTCTATATGACGATGTCGGCAAGTCCGCAATAGATAATGATAAAAAAACAACTAATTAAATACTAATGGGGTACACTTACGAGTCAACTGATTAGTATCTGACATGCAATTGATCTAATGAGTACTTTAAAATATGATTAATAAATCATAATCGTTTATTTTCCATTTCCATTCATAACAACCAAGACGTGTTGGGATTAAAAAATTTGCGGGATTCAGATTTGTATCTCGAGCATGTAAACATCCTTCACATACATGATTGTAACAATTTGAAATGCTCCCAATCACCTTCAATATTAGTATTCGAAATTCACCTTGTCCATGCCTCTTGAAGAGTCATATCTTTTAGGCTTGGGCAATGATTGAGAGTGTAGATGACACACACCGCCTAGAATTCATTTGCTATATTTTTGATCATATATTTGCATCATATTGAGGATGGTGCGGTTCTTCATTTTTTCCGCACCACTTGGTTGAGTAAATGATGATGTAAGTTGATGCCAGATTCCAAGCTTTTTGTTAGAGAATATGAGGGAAAACGATGTAAAAGCTCATGTATAGGGCTCATCTATAGGTCTGCTTCTTCTTTCTTCTATTAGTCTCACATCTCTTGTATAGGATTCTTTCTCCTTCTCTTCTCATATATATTTGCACTCTCTCCTGTTTTTTTTGTTATGACTTATGACAAAGTATATACAAGGTTTGGCTCTACGTTTGTACATGGTATCAGAGGCAATCTGATCCCAGGCGAATACCCAATTTCTAACCGCAGCTATCTGCGCGGCCTCTTCCCTTCTTCCTGGTGTTGTTCGGCGGACTTCTCCTTTCTAACCGTCCCTTCTCTCTCAGTGGCTTCCAGCTCTCATCCCCTCCCTCCCTCTGCTTTTATAGCCCTCTTCTCTCTGACCGGTGGGACCCGCCCCCTTCCCGTTGTTCGCTACTCTAACCATTGTGGGTTGCCTTGCTACTGTGGATTGCCTAACCGTTGTGGGTTGCCTTGCCGTTGTGGATTGCCTAACCGCTACGGGTTGCCTAGCTGATGCGGGTTGTCATGTCGTTGCTTCTGGTCGCAGCCTCTTGCAGTTACTTCTTGTCGCTGCTTCTTGTCGCGGCTTCTAGTCGTCGTTCTTTGCCGCTGCTTCTGGCTGCTTAGTTTAGTGATTCGACCTCAACTTCTCGCCGCGGTCTCTCCTAACCGCTGGCCCTTGGAAAGTTCTTCTAATCGTTGCGGTCTTGCCCCAACCGCTGCCTCTATCCGCAGCAGCCCAGTGCTCTGCTCGCCGCGCGCTGCCTTAGCTGCGGCCTCTCTTCTTACTCTTCTCGCTGCGGACAGGTTCTAACCGCTCACCTGGTGGTCTCCTTGGCGACTTCTTCTAGTTCGACGCGCAATCTTCTTGTCGTGGTCTCTCTACCGCGTGCCCTTTTTGTCGCAGCGGCCTAGCCTTCTAACCGCGCGACTAGATTTCGGAGTCGCCGTTCTTGGCGTTGTCCGCATGGCTTCCGTCTCGCCTACTACTTCGGATTCAACAACTCTTCTCGGAGCAGCTCTTGTTGCTTCCTTGGAACTCCGTGATGAATTACGTATTACCACCATTTCTCTCCGCGAAAAACCGAATTTTGTAAAATGGGTTCACTCTATTTGTCATGTGCTGCAAACTAAAGGTCTCATTCATCACCTGACAAGGCCTCCTCCCACTGAACCGACTGACGAGTGGATTCGAGACGATGGGCGTGTCCAATCATGGCTTCTCAATTCTCTGGACACTGAGCCGTATCGGATGGTCATGTATTACGAGAAGGCTCACGCTATGTGGAATGACCTTCATTCTCTCTACTCTGGGAATGACAGTCTTCAGCACTTATTCGACATTCTTACCGATCTTCAGTCTCTCGACCATGGAGCTACTGGTGACTTGACGTCCTTTGTTGCTCGGGATAAAACTCTTGTGGAGGCTTGGATCCAGCATCAGCCACCCACCACTGACTTGGTTACTCAACGACAGCAGAAAGAAGCAGTTGGGATTGCTATGATGATGGCTCGTGTTCCACCACATCTTCATAGTGTCCGTGCTCATATCATATCTTCCGCTGTTACTTTGTCCCTCTCGGACGTTTGCTCGATGCTTCTGAAAGTTACCCCTCCTCCGGATGCTCCACCTCTCTCTCCAGCTCTCCTTCAGCAACTTGTGGCGACTCTTGCTCCTTCTACTCGCAGTCATCCGGCTCGTGGAGGTCGCCAGTCTCGGGGACGGGGTCTTGGTGGTCGTACTGTCTTCAAGTACTCTCATTGCGGCAGGGATGGTCATCTGGAGGCCAATTGCTACCGCAAGCATGATTTGCCCCTTCACCTTGCTGCTTCGGCTACTCTCATACCTCTCTCTTCCACTAGTGAGGATATTGTTGCTCTACGTGCTCAACTCCATCAGCTTCAAGGGGCAGTTAGTCGCTCCTCTGGCTCAGTAGTCTCGATCTCCAATGAAGGTATATCTTGTCTCTCACGCAGCTCTTCCTGGATTGTGAATTCGGGTGATATGCATCATCTCTCTCCGCAGAAGATGCCTCAATACTTAGATTCTGCTTATCCCAAGTTCATCATTCTGGCTAATGGTGACACGGTCCCGGTTGTTGGCACTGCTCATCTGTCTCTTACTTCTTCCCTCTCCTTATCCTCGGTTCTTCATGTTCCAGGATCCTCTTTCTATCTACTTTTTGTTAGCCGTCTTACACAGGACCTTGATTGTTGTGTTACCTTCTCACGCTCTTCCTTTGTTGTGCAGGATCGACTAACGCAGAATAAACTTGGTGGGGGGAGACTGTCTAACAGGTTGTATCTTCTTGATGTTCCTCCCACTTCTCTAACCACTATCTCATCCACAGATTGGCATCGACATCTTGGGCATGCTGCTCTTTCGATTCTCAAGAAAACTCTTCTAATTGTTCCCCTTCAGGAATTTTTTTGTGAATCATGTATTTTTGGCAGACAACATTGTGTATCTTTTACTTCTCCTAGAACTCGAAGTTATATCTCATTATCTTTAGTGCATTCTGAAATCTGGGGCCCATATAAGATCCCTAGTGTTTTTGGTTATCACTATTTTGTAACATTTATTGATGATTACTCGCGGGTTAATTGGTTGTACTTACTTCGTGATCGTACCAAACTCACCTCCACGTTTCGTACGTTTTTTACGGGAATTCGTACCAAGCTTTAACGAGTGTAGAAATTCTCCGTACAAACAATGCTCGTGAGTATACTAGCCACATCTTCTCCAATCTGTGCACCGAGTTTGATATTATTCATCAGACTTCGTGTGCTTATACCACTCAACAAAATGGCGTAGCGGAACGAAAAAATCGCCACCTCCTTGATGTTGTCAGATCTCTCATGATCCAAATGCAGGTTCCTCCTCTCTACTGGAACTTTGTGGTTTCCACTCCTTGTCACCTCATCAATCGCATGCCCTCGTCTATCCTCCACTTTGTGGCTCCCGTCACTCTCATTTACTCATCCAAGACGCTCTTCTCTTTTACCCCTCGTGTGTTTGGATGTACATGTTATGTTCATCATCTTGGTCCTCCATCTGACAAGTTAGCCCCTCACGGTACCAAAACAATTTTGTCGGGTACTCTCGCACTCAGAAGGGGTATGTCTGTATTACCCTACCACCGGGAAGGTGGTTGTCTCTGCTTATGTCTACTTTCATGAAGAACAACCATATTACATCAGTCCTACTGATCCACTTATTCCTCCTCTGCTTCTCGGCCCACAGTTCTAGTTGCGTTCCCGCTTCCACCCCTTCTGCCTACTCCCTCTCTGCTTCCAATTCCTACACCACCACTTGTTCCCTCCAAACCTCATATCATTTAGGTTTACACTCGTCGTCCTCCACGTCCAGATGTCCTGCAGCAGCTTCCCTCTATCGGTGTATCCTCGCGGCTTGTTGATTCGGCATAACCTTCGACGGCTCATTCCTTGGCCAATTATGTCTCTTTACATCGGCTCTCTCCACCTCTCCTTAGATCTGCTCTCTTTCTCTCTTTCCTCTATCTTTATACCTAACTCTGTGCAGGAAGCTCTCCAGCATATGAGGTGGCGTGCAACCATGGATGAAGAAATGACTGCTTTATGGGGTAATCAGACTTGGGAACTGGTCTCTCTTCCTCCTGGCCAAAGTTATGTCAGTTGCAAATAGATCTTTACAATCAAGCATGCGGCAGAAGGGACAGTTGATCGCTTGAAGGCTCGACTTATGGCACGGGGTTTTACTCAACAATACAGCTTTGATTATGATGAAACCTTCTTTCTTGTCGCAAAATTAAATTCGGTTCGGGTTCTGCTCTCCTTAGGTGTTCATCGCTAGTGACCTCTCCATCAGCTGGACGTAAAAAATGTCTCTTTGAATGGTGATCTTCTAGAGACTGTTTACATGCACCAACCGCACGGGTTTGAGACTACAGGGGAGTTTCGTGTATGTTTGCTTCAAAAATCTATCTATGGTCTCAAACAGTCTTCTCGGGCGTGGTTTGAAAAATTCAGCAAGGCAGTTTGTGTGGTTGGTTTCAAACGAAGCTCCGCAGATTTCTCTCTTCACTTGTCACCAATCAACCGGAATGTAATACTCTACTGGTTTATGTGGACGATATTTTGATCACGGGTGATGACTACGCTGGGCATGTTAAGCAACATTTAAATTTTGTCTTTCCTAGCGCAAGTATTTCCTAGGACTAGAGGTTGCACGGCGACCTGATGGCCTTGTCTTATCCCAGTGAAAGTATTGCATTGACCTTCTGCAAGATGTTGGCCTCTCTGGGTGCAAACCTGCGGAGACCCCGTTGGAAGTCAAGCACAAACTATGTGCTCAGGGATCTGAGTCTGACTCTCTACTTCCAAATACGGAATATTATCGGGGTCTTGTGGGAAAACTAATATATCTAACAGTTACAAGACCAAATATCTCATTTGCGGTTGGAGTGGTCAGCCGTTTTATGCAAGCTCCACGAATTTCCCATCTTCAGGAAGGGAGACGCATTCTCAGATATCGGAAGATTGCTCCTGCACAATGACTTGTGTATAAACCATCTTCGGAGCTTTCTCTTATTGCTTACTCTGATGCGGATTATGCGGGCTCACTGGACGACCGACGATCTACAATTGGTTTTTGTACTTACATTGGAGGAGATCTTATCACATGGCGGAGAAAGAATCAGTCGGTGGTTGCTCGCTCATCTGCTGAGGCCGAGTACCGTGCGATGGCGGTCGTTGTATCAGAACTAACCTGGCTGGAAAGTCTTCTTATGGATTTGAGTGTTAAATCATCCTCACCTTCAATTTTGTTCTGTGATAGTCAGGTTGCAATCCATATTGCAAAGAATCTTGTGTTCCATGAGCACACCAAACATATTGAAGTTGACTGTCACTTCGTTCGAGAAAAGATTCAATCAAAGATGCTAAAGCTTGAACATGTTCCGTATTTCTTCTGGGAAAAGTTGTTGACACTCGAGGAATACCATGACATCGTTACCTGATCGGACGTTAATTATACCACCAGTTCCTATTTTTGGAATCCTGGAAAGCTTGGTACCTACACTTCTATTTGTACGCTTATTCCGCACCGACTTGTGGGGGGTCAAACTGAAGTTAGAGAATATGAGTTTAGGAAATTTATTGCGCTGTTTGTAAAAGCCCAGGGAAGTATAGGGCCCATCTATAGGCATGCTTCTTCTATCTTCTATTAGTCCCACATCTCTTATATAGTATTCTTTCTCCTCGGGTTTTCCTATATATGAGGTTGTATTCTCTCCTATTTTTTTGTTACGCTGATAGTGCCATATACAAGGTTTAGCACCACTACGTTTCTACACTTTTCATAGTACTCAACAAATGCATGGATGTGAACTAATTGCCTTCAATCATTTGCATGAACCAAATTAGACAACCACTTTCTTTCTCTATGTTTACCATGAATTTCTTGAACATAGACCTCAAGAAGCTACTATTTTCTTTAAAAGGATATATAATAATGCATTCCTTGTAAAATCAGAATGGTTCAATCGGGAACCGTAAAGAAGTAGCTGACCGTAGAACTGGACCTTTAGAGTGGTGAGTGATGTGTATCAAAAAATGCCTTCTGTTTGTGGCAAATCCTGTTTTTAATCGGTCCCCACATCCATGACTTTATTTCACGGTTTTACCCGCATTGGATCTGTAGATTTTCCATTGTCTTTTCCAATTATTCTTCTGGGTTGGTGAGTGAGAGTCGAGAGCTTCCTACATTCAAATTTTTTTCTAATTTGTTTTCCCAGTTCACAACCTTCACATACTTGATTTGGATGATTGAAGCATGCTGAGTCGTGCATGATCCTCCTACATGATAAAATATTGATCTCTCGTGTGAACACACGAGTCGGGCCTCTAATTTTACGATTTGTTATAGTGTAGTGTGTATGAATGAATATATATATATGTATATATATATATAAAACATGTACTTGCAAAAAAAAACAGAAGGACGATGGAATGCATAAGTAGGCTAATTGAGTATATTAGGTGGCAGTAGTACGAGTGGAACCTATGAGACTCTTATATCACTTGATCGTGTTTATTTCCCTAGTTTCAGACAGATGCTTACAAAAAATGGTTTGCAGCTCCTCACATTTTGTGACTTCCTCATAAAATATCTGTTGTTTCTTGGGAAAGATCAACTCAGTGCACTTCGTAGTTGCTATTGGGTTTGCTTTCCTTTGATGTTCCTCTTCTGTTGGTAGATAGGGGGTGAATATTTTCTATTGCTGTGTCTAGCATCGTTCGTGTGAAGAGTTGCCTGAGTAGTAAGGTTTCAATATCTCCTTTGGTTGCTGCTTCCTTTGTGAGGGAATGAAATTGTGAGTTGAATGCTAGGCGTGATGTGAATGTGAAAGATTAGAAGAAAGATCAAACAACGCAAGGTTGCTGTGTGTCATCAATAGAATTAGGCGTGAATGTTAGTGTAGGAGGCTGCACCCACTTGTGTGATATCTCGGTGGTAGGAAATTAGGTTTAGATTCAATCTGTGGAGATGCATATCTTCAAACATCCCAACATAGAGACTCGTGGATGAGGCAGTGTTAGGATTTCGTTGTTGTATGCCCGTGAAGTGCATTTTGGCTTGTTTCGTTTGTGGCTCCTTACTGGAGTCATGGAACCACCTCGTGTGATGGACTGATTTCCTTGGTGCCCGTGTAAAAGAGCCGACCTCGGAGTGGCATCGAAGGTGACATATTGTGAACTCCTCCGCATGGAACTGACTTCGGTACGGAAAGAAGACTCTTTCCGTGGGTCTTGCCATCCCTTTCTTTGCGTGTGTCTTCATTTTCTCTTAGGATTTAATAGACTCATTGCTGGGTTTTTTTGCCAAATTTTGTCACAAACGCTACTCGAGAATACAAGCGGGAACGTTGGAGTTCAAGAGTACGTTTTCTGCAACAAAGGGAACGGAACAAGTTGCAAGTTTCCTTCCCTGGTAAAAAACTTTATTTTCCATCCAATTTAAGAAAATTTTTTCTTTTAAGCAAAATAACCTTTCACATCGTGTTTGATAAAAAGTTGTTTAGGATTCATAAAATTCGCTACCTCCGCTGTCAATTTCTGCATACAATTAGGGTTTCGCACAGGTGCGTAAACCCTACGCACCGTCCTGCATCAAGATCTTTCAACCGGAGAAAGAATCTATAGTCGGTGGTTGCTCGCTCGTCTGTTTTCAGCGAGACCGTCTATGGCGGGGTATCTGAGCATATTATTAACCTGGCAAACTCGAGTCTTCTTATGGATTTGGGTCGTTAAATCATCCTCACCTTCAATTTTGTTCTGTGATAGAAATTCGCAATCATATTGAAAATTGAGTCATGAGAATCAAACATATTGAAGTTGACTGTCACTTCGTTCGAGAAAAGGTTCGATTAAAATTGATTGAGCGTTCCCTCAATGAGTTGTTGACACTCTTCATGGCATTATTCAATTTTACTGCCACCGTTCCTATCAAAGCTTGGTATCGATTTGTGCTTCAGCTTGTGGGGGGTGTTAGAGAATTGAGGGAAAAGTTAAAAGCCCAAGATTTCTATAGGAGCTTCTTCTTTCTTCTATTAGTCTCACCCTTATATGTATTCTTTCTCCTCTTTTCCTATATATTTGTATTCTCTCAGTTTTTTTGTTATGATAGCTCAAGGTTTAGAAATATGTTTCTACAGTTTTTCGTACTCAACAAATCATGGACTCGAACTAATTGCCTTCAATAATTAAATAGACAACCACTTTCTTTCTCTATTATGTATTTATTAATATATTCTTATTTTTAATGCATTCCTTGTAAAATAAATGGAATAAAAAGAGAGTGGCGTGTATCAAAAAATGTTGTGGCAATTCAGTAATCCATCGGTTTTATTGGAAATTTTTATAAGAAAAGCGCTTCCTGGAGTTTTTCAAAGTGCTTTGTTTGCTATTTGTTTTCCCAGTTCACAACCTTCACATACGTTGTCCATTTGGATTTAGTTTTGAGCATGCAAATAGTCGTGCATGATCCTCCTACAATAAAATTGATCTCTCGTGTGAAAAATTACTCACATTTCGAGTCGGGCCTCTAATTTTACCGACTCGATTTGCAAAAAAAACAGAAGGACGATGGAATGCATAAGTGAGCCGACTAATTGAGTATATTCGGAATCGAGCGAGTGGAACATTTCTATGAGACTCTTATATCACGATCGTGTTTATTTCCGACTAGTTTGACAGATTCGAATGCTTACAAAAAATGGTTTGCGATTTCAATTTTGATTTTGTGACTTCCTCATAAAATATCTCTTTCAACTCCAACGTTGATGTTCGGTTTCGTTCGCCGATTCATCTCAAACAACGCAACGTCATCCACCTGCACCCACTGATATCTCGTTTAGAGCATGCATATCTTCAAACATCCCAACATACTCTGAGGCATTAGGGTTGTTGTATGCCCCATACTGGAGTCATGTCTTGATTAAAAGAGGAAGCATCCATATTGTGAACCGCATGGAACTGAGTGGAAGACTCTTGCCAACCAACAACTCATGGTTGGAGAACTCTACAACAAGTAAAAAACTTTATTTTCCATCCAACGTCACATCGACATGCTGCCCTAGTGATTCTGCACATCGGTTCAACCCAAAGTTTTCCAATGGTTTAGGGCTGAGCATATTATTCCAAACTCGAAAGTCGCTCGAAATTCGCTCGAAAATTGAGTCATTGTTTCTTAGAACGATTAAAATTGATTTGACCATTGTCAATTTGATCACCTGATTTTGAGTTGATTTCACCTGAATCGCTCGAAATATGATTGAAATTTACTCGAATTAATTAAATATATTATGTATTTATTAATATATTCTTATTTTTAAATTAAAAATAATAAAAATTTAAATCAAAATAAGAAAATGGAGTTTTTAAGTGTTTTGTTTGCTAAATTTAACGTTCTCCAATTTAGTTTTGAGTCAAATAGGAATAAAGAGAAAAATTACTCAATCGAGCCGACGATTTGATTTTGGACTCGGTCGAGATTTCGATCGAGCCGGCTCGACTGAAATCGATTTCAATATGAGCCGAGTGGTCAAAAATCGATTCCGAGCCGAGCCAAAATCGCTCGAACTCGACTCGATATCAGCCCTAGTGAGATCAAACCAATGGTTTCCCTCACGACATTGTTTCTTAGAACCCATTGCCATCACCATCACCACATTGAAATTTAGGTCTTTCATGGGACCGATCGACTGGGGTGAATCTTGGAAATATAGTGGAATCTTGGAAAGTTGTTTACTTAGTACTCAACAGTGAACTAATTGCCTTCAATCACATGACCCCAATTAGAAACCACTTTCTTTTCTCTATAACCGCGTTGAATTTCCTGAACATAAACCTCGAACTATTTTCTTCAAAAAAATTATAATAATGCATTCCTTGTAAAATCATCAATGGAAGTAAAAAGAGAGTGATGCATATCAAAAAATGTTATGGAAATCAGTCCCCAAATCCATGTGGTTTTATTGGAACGATTTTTTACTCGAGAGAATCCTTCATTCAAAAAACTTTCCCTATGTTGCTTTTCAAGGGCACAACTTTCACATATTGATTTGGATGATTGGTGCATGCCGAGTCATGCATGATCCTCCTACTTGATACAATATTGATCTCTCATGTGAACATGCATGAGTCGGGCCTCTAATTCTACGCATGTACTCGCAGAAAGCACAAAAGGACGATGGAATGGACGAATAGGCTAACTGAGTCTAATAGTTAGAACTAGTATGGACGGAACCTATGAGACTCATGTATCACTTGATCGTGTTTATTTCCCAAGTGTTAGATTGATTCAAAATGCGTACACAACAAAATGGTCAAATCCAGGGTCGCATAACGTCGGTACCATGGTCTATCCAGTCCAGTCTAAGCGACGACGTTTGTAGCAAGACACAATTTGTTCACATGAAATATCCCTTTCGACTCCAATGTTGATGTTCGGCTTAGTTCGTCGATTCATCTCACAACGCAACGTCATCCTCCAACAACATCTGATATCACATTTAAAGCATGCATATTTTATAACAACTCATTCAACCAAGATGGCATTAGAGTTGTTGTTTGCCCCATGCTAGAGCAATGTCTCGATTGAAAGAGGAAGCATTCATGTTGTGAACCGCATGGATCGAGAGGAAGACTCTTGCCAACAACAAAAAGTTGGAGTGCTCTATAACAACTTTAATGTCCATCCAACGCTGCAGCGACCCTGTTGTCAACTTTTGAACTTTTGATTCTGCACATCAAGGAAACCTTACTGTTTTCAATAAGATCGAACCAATGGTTTCCCTCAAACACGATTTCTTAGAACCCATTGTCACTGCCATCACCGCATTGAAATTTTGTTCTTCTATGGAGCCGATTGAGTGGGAGAATCTTGGCAATACAGGGGAATCTTAAAAAGTCTCAATGAATCTGTTGGCCAAACCCCCGCCTTGCATGACCCATAAAGGAGCATCTGATCAAGCACAACGACTCTCATTGTTCACGAAATGCCTTCGAGCACCTCGGTAATCCACGAAGTTGGCTTGGACAACAATTCCATGGATGCATTCATTTAGTATGACATTCATGTCTCAAGACTCACAACGGAACATTGCTTTGCCTACTACCTTCATGAGCTTCGGTATCATATTCTAGCACGTATACGAGAGCATGAACTCGATACCCATACTAGTACTATGGAACAAGTGGCATGGAAAATTCTCTATATCAGCAAGGTCCTTTCCGATCAACACCACTCCACTTCCTCCTACAGTCGCCCGACACCTCGGTGAAAAACAACACCCAACCTCAACCACCTTCAGATTCAACTCCAACCCCTAACGTCAACATTATTGCTATCTAAAACCTCCACATACAAAACATAAACTTTCAGCACAACTTGTATTCCATCAAGAATACATTGAACTTTGTGCCAAAGAACGATGTTCCCATTAGAAGCAATTGTACTCATAGACCAATGATTATTAGCGATGGGATTAGCCTAATAGAAATTGAGGAATCAAAGCATGATGAAACCTACACGTTGAAGGGTGCGTTGTACCACTTGTGAGTTACTACTTTACTCGGTTGAAAACATTTTTTGGGGTCTTGCACACTGAAGATGTCGGCGTACATCCACTGTCTGCCCGTGGTTGTGATGATCGACAATGGATTTAAAAAAAGAAATCCAATAACTTGAGCTTTCCACAATATTGTAGTTATATATGATGACACCATTCTAAATATGAAATGGCTTCAAACAATTGGTTACACCATGGACGACCAGATTTCTCTCGCCGTGAATTTTGAATTTTAGGGTTTTCATCACTAACTACGCATCCAGTACCATTGTGGCACATCATTAAGACCGTTAATTTAGACTTGACAGACCTGCTTTGGCAGATCACCACATAGGATCTTAACTTTGTATGATATAATCTGACTGCATGTAAAAGACATGTCAAAAACAACATTCTGTACTCAAGATGGTTAGTATGAGTTTCTTGTCATGCCCTTCGACTTGACCAACGCCTCAAATACATTCCTTACCAAGATAAATGACATATTCCAACCACTCCTTTGCAAGTATATCATAATGTTCTTCAACAACATACCGATTTATAGTACTGCTGGCCTACATCTCCAACATTTTAGCACAACCTTACAAGTGCTCCTTCATACAACTACAAATTGAGTTCCTCGGTCATATCATCTCAATGGAAGGACTATCCATGGGCCTAATTCAAGGCCACCACAATAACATTGTGGCTCAAAGGGGCGTTGTTGCAAGTTGTGCTAAGATTTATTGGTCACACAAGTTTCTACCACTCATTCCTATGTGATTATGAGTAAATTGTGTAGTCCATAGCCAAGCTACTCAAGCAAATTGACACAGGCATTTATGAGGCCGAATGAAGCTCAAGCCACATTCACAAACTAGAACAGGCCAACCTAGAGCATATTTTAATAAAAAGAGGCAAATCCACTCTGCACCTCTTTCGCATATGACATGGAGCTCATGGAATTAGAACTTGCAGTGTAGCGTTGGCAAACATACTAATTTGAGCATCACTTTGTGATTCACACGAACCATCGTACTCTCCACCATACATCAAAAGATAATGTGCTTACTCAACAATTGTGAATATCAAAGCTCCTAAGGTACAAATCACAGAGGATTATAAGACTAGAGGCCTCTTAACACTGTTGCAGACACCCTGTCCCACACTAAGGTCCCAGAATCACACCTACGATGGTTGAATGCAAAATTTATTTCGCGAGAGATGCATCAAGATCCACATTTTGGCACAATTATTTGCTATCAATAGCAGAACTGCAGGCCCGCCCACCTTTCTGTCTTAGCAACAATGTGTTGCACTATTGTGACCACCTCGTTGTGGCCAGATCCATGGATTCCACGGTTATCCAATGAGTATCATGGCACCACCACTAGCGGTAACTCAAACTCCATTCTGATTTATCATCGCCTCCCAACAACACTTTATTAATGATGTATTCTCAGTAAAGTTGAACAATTTGTGGGAGCTTTATACATCAGTGTTCTAAGGCTCTGTTTGGTTAGACCACAGTGCTTGAAATATTAGTCGTATGAAACTACGGTGAGAAAAATAAGATGTTAGACATAGTAGTGGAAAATTAATAAAACTGTCGAGAAGAATTCTACTAACTAGTGTTGTTTGGCACATGGAAATAATTTTATTTTTTAAAATAATAAAATTCTTTTAAAACTAATAAGATTAAGTGTTTAATATTATACTTTATTATTTTACCCTTCAAAACAAATTATCATTTAATATAATTTTATCATTTATTTGTATATATATAACTTGATAATTTTATCATCAATCATTAACAATGACTTTATGCAATGTATTAAATGACGGAAAATATAGTGCATTAATACATAAATTTAACATTTACATTATAGTGCAAAACAATTATACTATGTGTTGGAAAAGCCCACTTAACATTAGGCCCATTTGTATAGCATTTATTGCTTTTTCTCTCCTCTCTTTAGTCCCACATTGTGTATAGGACTTTTCTCTCTCTTTCTCTCATCTATATATATGTACTCATTCTTTGTATTTGTATCAAGTGGACATATATACAAGGTTGGCTTTCTCCATTTCTACATGGTATCAGAGCCAGGTTCGACTCTCCTGCGGACTCCCTCTACTGTCCGCCCAGCAGCCTGCGGTCTCTGCGGCCTCCCTTGTCCAGTCCGCACCCTCTAGTCGCATCTCTCCTGCGGCCTCACTTTTCCTGTCCGCTTCCTCTCCCGTGGATCCACTTCGTCCCCCCTCTCTCCCTTTCTCCTCAGGCCCCCTCCTTTTATAGCCATCCTGTGGGGTCCACTGCTTCACCTTGTCCGCTGCGGCCTCCCCCTGTCCGCCGCGTCCTCGGCGACCTCTCTCCTTGGTCTCCTTCATCCGCCGTTCGCGCTGCGTTCGCCAGCTCGCCAGCTCGCCAGCTCGCCAGCTCGCCAGCTCGCCAGCTCGCCAGCCCGCCAGCCCGCCAGCCCGCCAGCTCGCAAGTCAGCCCCGGCGTGTCCTCTCTTATCAGTTCTCTCCTGTCCGCCGCGGTCTGACCCAGACCGCCGCGACCTGAACCAGCCCGCATCATCCTCCAGCTCGCCGCGACCTCATCCAGGTCGTCGCGTCCTCTCCCAGTCCGCTCTCTTTTTGCTTCCTCTAGCTGCTGCCTCCAGTCCGTTGCGGTCTCCTCCAGCTCGCTGCGACCTCCTCCCACTCGCTGCAGCCTCATTCAGCTCGCTGCGGCCTCCAGCCCGCTGCGGTCTTCTCCAGCTCGCTGCGGCCTCCAGACCGCTGCGGTCTTCTCCAGCTCGCTGCGGCTTCCAGCCCGCTGCGGTCTCATCCAACTCGCTGCGGCCTCCTTCCAGCTCGCTGCGGCCTCCTTCAAGCTCGCTGCGGCCTCCATGTCTACATCTGCAGACTCCGTCGGTACGGCAGTTCCTCCTGAACGCCCGGCCTCTCTACCAGAAGTCCGAGACGAGCTCCGGATCACCACAATTTCGCTCAATGGCAAGAAGAACTTTGTGGAATGGGCACACTCAGTTCGCCGTGTCCTTCAGTCCAAGGGATTCCTTCATCATCTGACCCAGACCGTTATTGGTGTCCCTACTGAGGAGTGGTTACGCAATGATGGGCGTGTGCAGACTTGGCTCCTCAACTCTCTTGATGGCGAATCTTATCGTCTGGCCATGTATCATGAGACGGCCAAAGGCATGTGGGACGAGCTACACACCCTCTACTCCGGCAAAGATAGTCTCCACCATCTCTATGATATCATCACCGCTCTCTGGGCCCTTGACAGCAGTGACGCCACCGACTTGACATCCTTTGTTGCTCAAGCCCGGTCTCTGGTTGAGGCTTGGATCCACCATCAGCCTCCCACTCTAGATCTCGCTGCTCAACGTACCCAGAAGGAAGCTGTGGGTATCGCCATGATGATGGCCCGGGTACCCCCTCATCTTCACAGTGTCCGGGCTCACATCCTCTCCTCTACTGTTACACCGTCCTTTTCCGACGTGTGCTCAATGCTTCTCAAAGTCTCCCCGCCTCCGGATGTTCCCGGACTTCCTTCTCCGGCTCTTGTTCAACAGGCACCTGCTCCCTTACTACCTCTTCCCCCCTCTGCCCGTGGTGGCCGCTCTGACTCTCGCGGCCGGGGTCGCGGTGGCCGGTCTAGGCCTCAATGCTCGTTCTGTGGTAAAGTTGGTCATCTTGAGGCCACTTGCTTTCGCAAACATGGCCGTCCGCCTCGTCCACATGCCTCTGCTGCTACTACCGACTCTGCCTCCTCTCGTACTGAGCTCGACGAGGTTCGTCTTCAGCTCCAGCACCTTCATGGCTTGCTCAGCCGTCCGCCTGCCTCGGTTGCCTCTGCTGCCTCTCTCTCCAATGAAGGTATCGCCTGCCTCTCCTCTGGCCCGCGCTGGATCCTTGATTCTGGTGCCACTCATCATATCACCTCTGTTAAGCCACCACAGTACTTGTCTTCACCTCACCCGAAGTATATTACTGTTGCTAATGGAGCGTCGGTTCCCGTATCTGGATGTGCTGATATTTCTCTCACCTCTTCTCTCCTCCTACGCTCGGCTCTACATGTTCCGGGCTCTCCTTTCAATTTACTCTCTGTCGGTCGCCTTACTACTGATTCTAATTACTCAGTGACATTTACTTCTTCTTCTTTTCTCATACAGGATCAGCAGACGCAGACTATCATTGGTAGAGGACGACTGCAGAATGGGCTCTATCTCCTTGACGACTCTCCTACTGTCCTCGCATCTACCTCCTCTTCGGATTGGCATCGCCGTCTGGGACATGCTCCTCTTCCAGTCCTCCGGAAGGCCCTTCCTGATGTCACTCTCCCTGCTTTTCGTTGCGACACATGTATTTTGGGCAAACAGCCCCGTTCTTCTTTTCCCCCTCATTGTACTCGGAGCTCCGCTCCTTTTATTTTAGTACACTCCGATATATGGGGTCCGTACAAAGTTACTAGTATTTCTGGCTATCGCTATTTCTTACTTTTATTGATGATTACTCTCGCATGACATGGTTATATCTCCTTCGGGATCGCTCTGAACTTCCCCGCGTATTCCGGGCTTTCATCCTCGAGACCCGCACTCAGTTCTCTGCGTCTATTCGCACTATTCGTACAGACAATGCGCGGGAGTACATCAGCCATACGTTTGCCACTCTCTGCTCTGAATTCGGCATTCTCCGATCACCAAACCTCCTGTCCGTACACTCCACAACAGAATGGTGTCGCCGAGCGCAAGAATCGTCACCTTCTTGATGTCGCTCGCTCGCTTATGCTTCAAATGCAGGTCCCCAAACCGTACTGGAACTACGCTCTCTCCACGGCTTGCTTCAGATTTAACTCATCAACCGCCTCCCGTCTTCCGTCCTCCAGTATGCTACTCCCTTCAGCCTCCTCTTTCCCACAACTTCGCCTTTTCCTCTTCCACCACGGGTGTTTGGGTGTACCTGCTACGTTCACCACCTCGGTCCCTCCACGGACAAGTTGGACCCTCGTGCCACCAAGCAGATCTTTGTCGGGTACTCGCGCACTCAGAAGGGTTATCAAAGTATGTTATTCGCCTACTACCCGCAAGGGTGGTTGAACCACTGTCTCGCCTGACGTAACTTTCCGTGAAGATCTTCCTTGGGGTCTTCCCTGCTCCGATATCGTACATCCACTCTGCCTCCCGCTCCCGTCGTTCGTCCTATCATTCCTGCTCCTCACTCCTCAGCCTCTCTCCCTTCACCAAAATACCTCCGGTCCGTCCACCACCCCCGGTTATCCGGGTCTATTCTCGTCGCTCTCCTCATTCTAAATATGTGGCTCCTCTGCAGTCGGCTTCGCCCTCTGGTGCTCTGCTCCCTGCTGCTCCGGCTCCCGTCTCCACCGCTCATCCGATGGCGAACTACGTCTCGCTCCATCGCCTCTCCCCCTCTCTTCTTCACCTTGCCGTGAACCTCCTTATCTTCTGTTTCAGTCCCTAACTCTTTGCAGGAGGCGCTTCACCATCCTGGCTGGCGGGCTGCCATGGACGAAGAAATGACGGCCCTTTGGGCCAACCAGACCTGGGTCTTGGTTCCCTTACCTCCCGGTCAGCACCCGGTTGGATGCAAATGGGTCTAAAATCGTCATCAAGCATGCTCCGGATGGCACTATTGCCCGTCTGAAGGCCCGTCTTGTGGCCCGGGGCTTCACACAACAGGAGGGCCTCGACTATGAGGAAACATTCTCTCCGGTGGCCAAGATAAAGCTTAACACTGTCCGCGTTCTTCTCTCCGTCGCGGTACACCGCCGCTGGCCTCTTCATCAACTTGATATCAAGAACGTCTTTTTGAATGGCGACCTTCAGGAAACTGTCTACATGCGCCAACCAAGTGCCCGGGTTTGAGACCACGGGGGAGTCTCGGGTCTGTCTTCTCAAAAAGTCAATTTATGGTCTAATTCAAACAGTCATTGTGGCCACGGGCGTGGTTTGACAAGTTTAGCAAGGTGGTTCGGGACATGGGGTTCACTCGGAGCTCTGCAGATTTCTCCCTCTTTACCCGACACCGGGCCACTGGCACCGTTCTTCTGTTGGTTTATGTAAATTTGACGACATCCTTCTCACAAATTGACACAGGCATTTATGGGATGACTCAAAGGGGCCACATTCAAGACGTCAAACAACACCTGAGCACTGTTTTTCAGACTAAAGATCTGGGGAAACTCCACTCGCTACTTCCTGACATGGTCTCGAATTAGATCGCCCGGCGGCCGGACGGGTTGGTAAACATACTAATTTCTCCTTTGTGATTCAACGAAAGTACTGTCTCGATCTTCTCAAAGATGCTGGTCAGTCTAGTTGCAAGCCAGCATGTACCCCGATGGAGGCAAATCACAAATTATGCGCTCATGCTTCGGATGACGACTTTGCAGACACCCTGTCCCACACTAACCCAGAATCACACCTACGACGCCTTGTGGGCAAGTTGATCTATCAAACATTTATCGCAAGGCCAGATCATATCCACATTGCAGTTGGCAGTATTTGTTATCAATAGGCAGAACTGCAGGCCCACCCACGGTTGAACTTCTCGATGTCTTAAGGGAGCTCCAACAAGGGCTGTTGCACTATTGTGACCAAAACCTCCGACTCTGCTCCCGCATTGGTTCCACTATCCTGAGTATCATGGCACCACCGACTAGCGGTAACTCAAGCTTCATTCTGTACGTATTTTTGGGCATCATTACAAGACTTTATTAATGAAACAAGCTGTGGTAGCTCGTTCCTGCAGTGTTGAACAATTTGTGGGAATACATCAGTGTGCCTCTGTTGGTTAGAACTCACAGTGCTTGACCTGGGAGTAAAACTCCCCTCCTCTGCTGTTCTATTTTGTGATAGTCAAGCCGCCATACACATCGCAAAGAATCCGGTCTTTCATGAGCGCACAAAACATATCGAGGTTGACTGTCACTTTGTTCGTGAAAAGGTTAATAAAACTGAAGAAACTTGAATTAAAGCATGTTCCAGGAACTGATCAAGTTGCCGACATCCTTTTACAAAGGCCTTATCAAGCACTCTGTTCTACCAATGTTTGTCCAAGCTGGGTGCATATGACTTTACTATACGCTCCAGCTTGCGGGGAGTGTTGGAAAAGCCCACTTAACATTAGGCCCATTTGTATAGCATTTATTGCTTTTTCTCTCCTCTCTTTAGTCCCACATTGTGTATAGGACTTTTCTCTCTCTTTCTCTCATCTATATATATGTACTCATTCTTTGTATTTGTATCAAGTGGACATATATACAAGGTTGGCTTTCTCCATTTCTACACTATGCATTGATATATCTTTATTTAAAATTACAAAAAACACTAAATAGTAGATGATTGAGGATTAATAATCAAAATTAGCACAATCAACAATTATTTCAAACCAAAATAATAAAATTTTAAATACTTTGCTTTTGAATTTTAAAATTTAATAGGCTAATTTATCGCTAACTTCTAGTTATTATATTATAAAGTAATCCTTTTCACATAATTCATTATTAGCACCCATCCTTTATTTTTTTTACATTTTATGACATCATTGTCGTTTTGTCACTGAGAGCATGATTACCATTCGACGAACTGGATTGGCCTCGAATTGTCATTTTAGAACTTTGATTGTGGCCAATGTAAGTTCCATTTAAGGTTGTTTGGCTCGACGCCTTCCAGAACAATTGCACACTGCCCTTAAAAACCAGATACATACAGAGCCTAAGTATGAGGTGCTAACTCCAGTTGGATTGCTCCAAGCCCTTCTAATTTTTGAATCTATTTGGAAAGAAATCCCTATGGATTTCATCACTATGTAGCCCCGCTCTCATGACTTTGACTACTTTTTTGTAGTGGTTGATCGCTTGTCCAAATATGAACATTTCAGTCAAGTGAAACAATCCTACACTAATGCTTTCATTTCGCAGGTCTTCACATGCAAGACCATCGGACTTCATGGGTTCCCTAGCTACATGGTTAATAATCGACCATATCTCCATCAAATCTATCTAGAGAGAACTCGTCAAATTGCATGAGATCAAATTGCAACTTATCAATGCATATCATCACATGACAAATGGACAAACCTGGGTAATAAATTGTTGTGTGAAGCCTACATTTGACGTTTCGCTCAAAGCATTAGTGTTATTGGTCTTGGTTGTAGTTTTGGTAGAACACTCGGTACAATTCCACAACAGTCACGGCCATTTCAAAAATATTTGCATTTAACCACCACCCATGATAGTCCAACTAATGCTTGGGGAATGTTGCGTAGAAGCTTCATCACATAACCTCCCAGATAGAGACGAGGCCCCGAGGCAACTAAAAGTTGAACTAAATTGTGCTTAAAATAGATGATGTACAAGGACAATAGATATTGTTACGCTAGCTCTTTCGTAAGTTACTTCGCCAAAATCAAGACCCGCCCTCATCGTCAGAATTCGCACTCTCATAAAATGCCCTGCAAGTTCTAGGCTCAATACTATGGGCCGCTTCTCCAAGGAAAGTGTGTTGCTGATGAACTAAGAGGTAGAGAAATATATCATTCAATTGCAGGGTCATCCCACTGATGAGATATTAAGGATTCTATCAAAAATCTATAGGCATGGTTCCAAGATTTCGACCTCGTGAGAAGGTTGCCCGACAAACGATGAATATTAAAGGGGTTCAGGGAGCCCGAGATGAACTACTATGTGGGAAAGAACGATCCTCTCCAACACTTTCAATGATTCGAAGATGCGGTTTCCATCAGACCGATGGCGGACGCATTCAAGTGCCGTCTTTTTGCCATCACCTTGAAGGATAAGGCTAGGGACTGGTTTCATCAGCTCCCTACGGGCTCGATATACAGCTTTGAAGACCTAAGTAGAAGCTTTCAGTTGCGCTTCTCAACTTCGAAGAAAAGGAAAAAGAATCTTGAGTCAATTTTTCTGATTAAGCAGAGGGCGGACGAGTCCCTGGCCCAGTATGTAAACAGGTTCCAGGAAGAGATCTTGTATATTCAGGAAGTGCCTGGATTTGCCCTCCAGATGGCCTTCACTGTTGGACTACGGGAGGGTTTCTTTAAGATGAGCCTCACTCGGAAGGCGCCGCTGTCGTTTGAAGGATTGATGGAGAAGGCTGCGAAAGAGATAGTCATGGAAGCGGCAAACCCGGCCTTTTCCAGGAAGTTAGCAAGGCTGACGGAGGTAGAATCAAGAGAACCGAGAGGAGGAAGACAGCAAGAAGGGAGAAGAAGAGAAGAGTTGAGGGTGTCGGCGTACCAGGAGTTGGGATGGAGGCAGCAAGGAGGCTCTGCCCAAGGGCAAGGAAGAGGTTTTCCCTAGGGGGGAAGGAACCAACAAGGAGGACCCGTAAGGTTTAACCAGCAGGGGTGGGCGTATGGTCCTAGACCACCCCTACCCCCGCTGCAACAAGCTATGGTCATCGGCCAAGGGAGAGGTAGAGGCAGAGAAAGAGGAAGAGCAGGAGCGGGAGCTGGAAGAAGGAGGAACCCTCAGGAGGGGAGACGAGGAGAGGAGGTAGCGTTGTCATACGGTGACTTCCACGAGGAGGTCACGCAACGGCTACCAGCCCGGAATTCTTGAAGATGAGAAGAGCTAGGGGAGCGGGGCAGCAGTAGATGCCGGTGCGGATAGTGGAGGTGACAGGGACCGGGGAGGAGGACCGGTGTGTGGACCGAACAGATGTAGGAGATCGAGAAGGGATCAGAGTGATCCACAAGGGAGTAGGGATTGAGGTTGCCCGTAAGGCGAGCCTTCATACCATGTACCGTCGGAGCGTAGCCTCGACGTCACGAGCCCCTCCCCCGGACGAGAAGATCATCTTCTCTCAAAAAGACATGTCGGACCACGAAGACCCCTTTTGTGATGCGCTGGTGATCCGGACTGTCATCGAAAACTCCACGGTGTCGCGGATCCTGGTTGATAATGAGAGTTCGGTAAATATTATCTTCAAAAAGGCGTTCAATGAGATAAGGGTGGAGGCCCGAAGGGTGCTGGCAGCGGATGGTCCGTTGTTCGGATTCTCAGGAGAAAGGAAGGAAGTTGAGGGGGGAGTGGGACTCCATGTGACTCTGTGGGGGCTATCCAGGAATTGTCGTTTTGTCATAGTGGATGCCCCCAGCAGTTACAATGCCATTTTTGGGCGCCCCTTGATCAGTGCTTTTAGATTTGTCCCGTCCTCTTTCCACCAATGCCTGAAGCTCAACGCCGGAGGTACCAAGATCAGAGTGTTAGGAGACCCGAAGCCGGTCAGGGAATGTTATATGACAGCGGTGAACACCATCTCTTGGGAGAGAGAGGCTGAGGAGATGGAGAATAAGATGGAACTGTGGGAGCAGGGGTTCAGAGGCGAGGTAGAAGAGGAGAGAGGAGAAAGGGAGGTCGAAGGAGAAGTAGAGATGGAGGGAGGCATTGCGGTGGAGCCGGAAACGGCAGGAGAGAAAGATGGAGAGATGGGGGTAGAAGGAGAGGTCGGAGGAGAAGGAGAAGTAGAGATGGAGGGAGGCATTGCGGTGGAGCCGGAAACGGCAGGAGAGAAATAGCGAGAGATGGGGGTAGAAGAGGAGAAAGGAGGAGAGGTGGAGTCGAAGGAAAGTGGAGGGAGGAGGAAAGAAAAAAGAAAGATGGAGGAAGCGGGAGAGTCGTCTAAGGGGGAAGCCCGACTGAAGAAGAGGGGAAGTTCACTATTGGAAGGAGGAAGCACCGGCGAGGTAGAGGTGGAGAAGTTTTGGGAGGAAATGGTTGTGGCTGTTACAGAGCACGAGGCAGCGAATCATGAGGACAGAGAACGTGAGAATATGCTGGAGGAGCAGGAGAAAGAGGAGGAGTCATCGAGGCTGAAGGCGGCCGTGGAGGTGTTAGAGATGGAGATCCACACTAAAGAAGGAAGGAAAGAGAAGATAAAGATCAGTGGCGAGCTACAGAGGAACATCGACATCTTCGCCTGGAGCGCAGCCGACATGCCGGGAGTTGACGCGGGCGTGGCGTGCCACCGTCTCAACCTCGACCCCAACGCTCGTCCTATACAACAGAAGAAGAGGGTCATCACCACTAAGATGGTCGGACCCATCAGAGAAGAAGTAGAGAAACTGCTTAAAGCGGGGTTCGTGTCTGCATGTAAATATCTGGGGTGGGTAAGTAACGTTGTAATGGTGAAAAGGGGGAGGGGAAGTGGAGAATATGTGTGAATTTCTCTCTCTTGAATAAAGCATGCCCTCGGGATTGTTATCCTCTGCCTCGAATCGACGCGCTGGTTGACTCAGTCGTCGGTTTTTCACTAATGAGTTTCTAGATGCATTTTCAGGATACCACCAAATACGCATGCACCCTCCGGACGTCAAGGATGTCACCTTCGTCACGGAGGATGGGTGCTTCTGTTTCAACGTGATGCCCTTTGGATTGAAGAATGCGGGAGCGACTTATCAAAGAATGATGGATCGGATATTCCGAGAGCAAAAAAGGCAGAACCTCAAAGTTTATGTGGATGACCTGATGATCAAAAGCCGAGATCTCAGGTCTCATATCTTGGATCTTGAGGAAACCTTTGGAACCCTAAGGAAATATAAGATGAGACTCAACCCCCTAAAATGAAGCTTTGGAGCCTACAGGGGAAAGTTTCTAGGGCATCTCCTTACCCCATCCGGAGTAGAACCCAACCCTGATAAGGTGAAAGCAATCCTAGATCTGGAATCTCCAAAAAATGTCAAGGAAGTCCAGCGTCTCACCGGCAAGCTGGCCGGACTAAGAAGGTTTCTCTCCCGAATCGGGGAAAAATGCTCGCCTTTCTTCCGGACATTAAGAGGAGGCAAGAAGTTCGAATGGACCCCAGAATGCGCGGAGGCATTTCAGGCTCTAAAGAAACAGCTCACCCGGACGCCTCTACTCCAGGGGCCAAGGGAGGGGGAGGTCTTGTTCTTGTACCTGGGAGTAGGTATCGGAGCTGTGAGTTCGGTTCTTGTACGAGAGGAAGGGAGAAAGCAGTTCCCCATCTATTACGTGAGCAGGGTCCTAAGGAACGCGGAACTCGGGTACCCTATTCTTGAAAAGCGGGCATTCGCTCTCATCATATCAGCCAGGAAGCTTAGGTCGTACTTTCAGGCCCATTCGATTCAGGTAGTGACAGATCACCCCCTTCACCGCATCTTGGAGGGGGTGGAGCATTCTGGGAGGTCGGCCAAATGGTCGATAGAGCTCAGTGAGTTCGACCTCACTTTTACTCCTCGGCTAGCCATCAAAGCACAAGCGGTGGCTGATTTCCTAGCAGATTACGTTGTTGAGGTCCAAGAGGCTGAAGCACTCACTCGAGCTGCTTGGGAGATACTAGTAGATGGAGCGTCGTGAAAAAAATCTTTTGGAGGAGGGATGATCTTAGTAAGTCCAGAGGGGACCCGAATTGAGCAGGCTTTGAAGATCCATTTCGCGATCACTAACAACCAAGCGGAATATGAGGCGATCATCGCAGGACTCAGTTTAGCTCGGGAGTTGGGCATACAGGACATTAGGGTCTCCACGGACTCTATGGTGGTTGCAGGCCAAATCAAAGGAGAGTTTGAAGCGAGGTTGTACCTAGTGAAGGTCAAATACATCAACGGGCAGTTCCGTAGCATTTTGATTCAACACGTCCCGAGAGATGAAAGTGCTCAGGCTGACCAACTCGCAATGTACAGCCCTCGAGCCGGAGGGACGGTGACAGAGCACTTCAGGCCGACCATAGAAGAGGGAGAACTAATGGAGATAGATCAGTAAGGGTCGTGGATGGACCCCCTTCATCACCTTTTTGACCTCAGGACAGCTTCCCGATAGGGATCTCGATAAAAAGCGGGTCAGTTATAAATCAGCATACTACCTGCTGAAGGGTGGGGCATTGTACCGTAAAACGCTATCGGGTTTACTGGCTCGATGCGTATCTGAGGAGGAGGTTACAAGGGTCCTGGAAGAAATTCATTCAGGGGAATGCGGGAGTCACTCGGGGAGTCGGACCATGGAGGGGAGGGTGTTGAGGCAGGGCTACTTCTGGCCTACTCTCAGGAAAGAGGCAGAAGAATTCGTGAAAAGGTGTCAAAAGTGTTAGGAGTTCTCCCCCCTCCAACTCCTTCCCGCCCAAAGGTTACGTACGATCACGGCTCCCTGGCCCATCGCGATATGGGGCTGGATTTGGTGGGTCCTTTTCCTCAAGCTAGTGGCCAAAGGAAATTTTCGCTGGTCATGGTGGATTACTTTTCAAAGTGGCTGGAGGTAAAAGCGTTGACAAAGGTGACGTCACGGGTGGTCAAAAATTTTGTGCGGGGGGAGATCATCTGCAGGCATGGGCTTCCACTGGCCATCGTCACTGACAATGGACCGTAATTTGCCAGCAGAGAATTTGTGGATTTTGTGTCCGACTGGGCATAGACCTCTGTTTCGCCTCAGTTCACTATCCTCGGAGCAATGGACAGGTGGAAGCGGTAAACAAGATTATCGTAAACCTTCTGAAAAAGAAAGTGGAGAACCTAAGGGAAGCTGGGTGGAACAGCTCCCTTCAGTCCTCTGGTCCTTGCGGACCACACCAAACACCGCCACGGGAGAGACTCCGTTTAAACTCTCCCATGGCTCGGAGGCCGCCATACCTATAGAGTTTGAAGTCACTTCCCCAAGAGTAGTCGTTGCAAAGGAGAGAGACGAAGGATGCACAACAGAGAACGAGCAAGAGCAAAAACTCTCTCTTGATCTCGTGGAGGAATTCAGGGATTTGGCGCTGATCCGGCAGGAGGAAGTCAAGCGCCGGATGGCGAAGTACTTTGATAAGAATATGAGGGTCAAGCAGTTTCAGAAGGGTGACTTGGTCCCAAAAGATAGACGCAGCAGGCAGGGGAGCCTCAGTAGGAAAGCTCAATCTCAACTGGGAAGGTCCCTTTGTAGTGAAGGAAGTCCTAAAGTCAGGAGGGTACCACCTCCAGGATGTAGACGGGGAACCCCTCGATCGTGCCCGAAGCGGCGACGACTTAAAAAGATTTTATCCATAGCATTCTTCATCGTTCAATACTTGTAAATCTATTGTGACTTTCTGATATGATGAAATCGCAGACGTCTTCTTTCATGACATTTGAAGTGAAATGGATGTATGGCAAGACCCCGAGCAGACCCGCTGACCAGGCTCTCACCTAGCTGGAAGGACTGTAGGCTCACTCGGTGGTTGGAGATGGTTTGGAGAGGAGACCCCGAGTAGACCCGTTGACCAGGCTCTCACCTAGCTGGCAGGGTTGTAGGCTCACTCGGTGGTTGGAGGTTGTTTGGAGAGGAGACCCCGAGTAGACCCGCTGACCAAGCTCTCACCTAGCTAGCAGGACTGTAGGCTCACTCCGTGGTTGGAGATGGTTTGGAGAGGAGACCCCGAGCAGACCCGCTGACCAGGCTCTCACCTAGCTGGCAGGACTGAAGGCTCACTCGGTGGTTGGAGATGGTTTGGAGAGGAGACCCTGAGCAGACCTGCTGAACAGGCTCTCACCTAGCTGGCAGGGCTGTAAGCTCACTCGGTGGTTGGAGGGGGTTTGGATAGGAGACCCCGAGCAGACCCGTTGACCAGGCTCTCACCTAGCTGGCAGGACTGTAGGCTCACTCGGTGGTTGGAGATGGTTTGGAGAGGAGACCCCGAGCAGACTAGCTGATCAGGCTCTCACCTAGCTGGCAGGGATGTAGGCTCACTCGGTGGTTGGAGGTTGTTTGGAGAGGAGACTCCGAGAAAACCCGCTGATCAGGCTCTCACCTAGCTGGCAGGACTGTAGGCTCACTCGGTGGTTGGAGATGGTTTGGAGAGGAGACCCCGAGCAGACCCGCTGACCAGGCTCTCACCTAGCTGGCAGGACTGTAGGCTCACTCGGTGGTTGGAGATGGTTTGGAGAGGAGACCCCGAGCAGACCCGTTGACCAGGCTCTCACCTAGCTAGCAGGGTCGTAGGCTGACTCGGTGGTTGGAGATGGTTTGGAGAGGAGACCCTGAGCAGACCCGCTGACTAGGCTCTCACCTAGCTAGTAGGGTTGTAGGCTCACTCGGTGGTTGGAGGTTGTTTGGAGAGAAGAAGCCGAGCAGAGCCATTGACCAGGCTCTCACCTAGCTGGCAGGGTTGTAGGTTCACTCGGTGGCAAGACAAGTGATAAGATTTTCCCAGAAAAATATCTAAACGTATTAGAAAACGAAGGTTTATAGAGAATGAAAAACTCCTACGGGTGGAGGTCGGTAGATGTAAATGAGAAGAAACATTTCAGGCCAGCTCTCGGCATGGAGGATCTCGCCTATAGCAAGTAGGCGCTCGCTAGCAATGGGCAGGTCCCGCACAAAAGGTTAAAGGGATGACTTCTCACAAAAGCGAATGGATCTCCTGTGTCTACTCGTGCTGGGTTGACCTCAAGGGGAGACGGGAGACGGAGAGAAAGGAGTAAATGGTCTCGCGCACGGAAAGGGCAAGAGGAAGGCTAACGACTCGCGCCCTAAACCAATTCCTAAGCGAGACAACTGAGAGCTCTACCTCGCGAGTAGAAACGGAGGAGAGGGTTGTCCACAATGAATAAAGTAAAATGAAATGAAGGGAAGAGAGCACAGGGAGAGATGTAACAGTTCCTATGATCATTACAAAAAAAGGGGAGACTCTCCCATGAAAGAGCATTTTGATGCTTCAAAAATATATATACAAGTACAAGTAAAAGAAACAAAAAAAGGGAGGTGAGAAATCCCAGGACACACTGATGACCCCTCACTCTTCACTAGAAGTAGAGCCGTCAACCGTCTCGCCGTAAAGCTGGGGGACCAGGTCGCGGGCGGTGACCGTCTCGGCATCTTCTTTGACAACCCCCAGCTCCTTCATCATCTTGAGGACGAGCTCGGCTGTCTTGATGTTAGCGTCACGGCAAAGGACGTCGACCTCGTCCAAAGAGTAATGAGTGGGTGGGGGAGCTTGGAGCGGATCCGGATGGGAATGAAGCAGGGTGCTGTCCAAAAGGCGGGCGTTTTGGGCCTTTAAGCATTTATTCTCCTCCTCCAGAGCCGCTATGCGTGAACGCATCTGATCGACCGTCTCGGCATCCTGCAAGAAGTTCATCAGTCAACGAAAATTTACGTAAAATGGAAACTAGTACAGTTAAAAGGCTTACCACGCAACCCTGATTTTTGACGAGAAGACTCTCAGCAACCGCCGGCCTCTTTTTGAGGTCATCGGACTTCTCGCGCTCTGCAGCTAGGCCAGCCTCGGCATCCTTCCACTTCTTGTTGTTGAAGACGAGGAGCGTCAGACTCTGTGTGAGAGCTCCAGGGAGCGAAATTGGGCATGCGCGGTCTTCAAGACGAGGTCTAGCGACGACTCGTTGTCGAAGGGCTCCGTCTCAAGGCCACCATAGAGCACGTACCCGAGGGAGAAGGCGTGACTGGTGGGAGGGTCCTGCTCCTTCCAAGAGGGAAGGAGGGTGGACACCGACACTCGGTTTGAGTCCTCCCACAGAAGAACCAGCTCGCCGACGGCGTCATTCACCACAGGCTCCATATTGTAGTTCTGATGCAAGGAGGGGGTTGGGCGGCTGGAGGAGCCAGCTTCGCGAAGGGGAAGCTCGGCGGATTGAGCGGAGGTGGTGGCGGTTCGGTCGGGTAGGGCCGTCTCGCGAGAAGGCCGGCTTGGCGGCGGGGTGATTGTGATTCTTCCACGGAGATAAGTGTCAGAGATCCCGACATCTCTTTCACTTCCTTTGGGGCGGTTCCCTTTTTCCCTTTCAGGAATGACACAACTTTCTTGATCTTCTTTTAGGGGTTGTGCCGAGGAGCAGCAACGTCATCCCCAGATCTTTTCTTTGGGGCAGGGGTCAATGATCCCTTCGCCGCCTCCGCCGCCATGCTGGCGAGGGGGAGACTTTTGGATGGCCCTGCACTGCTCAGATAGGGGGGATGGACGGGAATAGTTCTCTCTCCTAAACAAGAAGACGGTTAGAATAGAACAAAGGAATGGTAAACATAGACTAAGGGGGCGCGAGTGTACCTTCACCGGGGAAGACGGGAAGGAGCGAGTTGAGGTCTCGTCGTAGGAAGTTAACTTCAAAATTCTTCCCTGCAAAGAAATCGTAGAGAGCTTTTTTCGCGCCTCCGACCTTGGGGGTCTCGTAATATATCTCGGCGGGCGATACTGGGGCGAGTGGGACGCCTCCCAGATTCCCGCGAATGAAGATGAAGCGGGTGAGCCAATGGTGGTTTTTGTTGGGCGTCTCGCACACCTTTAGGCCCTGGCTGGTGAAGTACGACACGTCGTCGTCTTTGGCATGATAGATAAACAGTTTGCGGAAGACAGTGAGGCTAAACTCGATGCGCTCGCGATGCATGTAGCTAGTGAATGCAACCAACACCGAGATGGCATTCGGGTTGAGCTGCGCGGGGACGACCCCGAAATATTTCAAAACCTGTTTTACCTCTGGCCAGAGGGGAGTCTTAGCCCCGACTCGGAATGCGAAACGGGGAAGGCGAGTTCGCCAGGGTAGAAGGTATTAATTGACTCGCGGACCTTTAGCGGGCGAGACTCATACCCCTCCGCCAGGAACTCGCGGGTGAGGCGGCTATAATCCTCTTCTGAGATCTTACCAGGGGGAAAGTCGTGGTCAACGAATCTCCTGCCGCAACGGCTGCGGCCCTCACCCTCTTCAGCTTTCTTCTTTCTCATGGCAGGCGAGACGGCAGGAGAAGAGAGAGGAAGAAAAGGGGGAGGCGAGAGCGAGACGCGAAAAGAAGCAGACGAGGGGAAGCAGGCAAAAACTCCGGATCTCAGAAGCAGCAGGAAGTGACAGCACAGGCGTGAAACATCTAGATCCGGGGAGAGGTATTTATAGCGGATGGAGAGAGTGAGAAATGGGCAAGAAAATGTGAAGGGGGAAGTCGAAGGGACATACCCGACGGTTCGTTTTTTTCTCTCCTGACCTCGAAGCGCGGCATTCCGCGGTGACCTCTCCGATGAGCCGAAATAAAAAGAAGGTAGAAATTAGCGCAATTATAATAAACAGTCCAGCATAAAGGAGGTTAATAGAATATTATCATTAATTATTTCGTCCCGTGCGAGGCGGGCATCATATTCACAGAAATTAAAATAATAAGTTAAGTTTACACAGGCGGGACGGTAAATTGGTAGAAGCCATAAAATTACAACATAATTTAACAAGCGAGACAATTAGTTAAGCGAGACGGGGTGAAGGATCCTCAGTTCTTGTGCCACTTACAACGACAACCGCGAGACCCCGCACATGGAGGCCGACCAGGGATGTGATAGGCACGAACGGCACCCAGCCCGCGACGCGCGAGACGAAGTTGCTGGTCGATCTCGCTTATGATGGCCTGGGGGTCGGTCTCATCTATCTCGACCCCAGTTTCGATCTTGGAGGGGAGGCGGGCGCACTCAATTTCCAGCTAGCCAATGCGTCGGTCGGTGGCCTGTTTGTCCCGTTCCATCTCGCGAATAATGTGTGTAT
>CM077160.1:147327241-147477241 GCA_039583875.1 Platanthera guangdongensis | reverse complement strand
ACGGCGGCAGTGAGAGGGAGGGTTGGGGGGTTGGCGGCGGTTGGCTATGAGGGCTACGGGAGGGGCGGCGGTGGCTTGGGGGAAGGGGACTGCTTGAACGGGGGTTTGGCGGCTAGTTGCTGGTAGGGGGAGATTTGGCCATCTGCTGGAAGGAGGCGGAAAACAGCCAACGTTGGGCTTTTGGGAGGGAGTTGGGCGGCTTTGGGAGGGGGCTTGGGAGGGGGAAAACTTTGGGAAAGGAGATACACACTTAGGAGTCGTCACCTAGGGTTCCACGGAGTCGACACTGTGGTGGGATCGCGGGAATCCAGGAATACAATTCTCCAAACTCTGCAATGTCTCTAATCAGCCCAACAGGATCTATTTATAATAAAAGGAGTCTATGGCATCAGACTACAGACGGTTATGATTGTCCAGAGGTAGGGCCACCCAAATACATCAAAATAAATGCAAACATAATACACTAATATACGAAATCGATTCGCAACGCGAATCAGAATGCATTTGCGGAGTTTGATCATCGATCAGGGCAAGTCATAAATGGTAAGTCGTCAAATCAGCCCCGAACGGGCCCAAAACTCGTCCTCCGTTGCGGCTCCACGTCTCTGCTCCGAATCATTCTCCCGAGTTTGAAAGAATTCATCTTCCGATGAATAGAGATCGGAATTCTTTCGACGTAGACCAGGTAAGACTCGGAGAGGCCCACCAGAGGTCATCTAAGTGTCGTCGATGGAAGAGTGTCCTCGTCAATCAACTCCTCACGACTGAAAAGTTGTCATCTCCGGAGAATGCAGACGATCGTACTGAAGTCGAAGTCCAGGGGTGAATCGATCAAGTTTTGTTGCAAGTCATGTTGTTAAAGGCGCGCCTAAGTCTCTAGGCTCACCAGGCTCAGTGGTTTGCGTCTTTATGCGCCTTATTTGCGCCTTTAGAATATAAAATACGCATTTGAGTGAATTTTTTGTTGAAATTTTTTTCTTCAAAACGTAAGAACAAAAATACTACAAGAACTCAATAATTTTTTATTAACTTGGTGTATGTGAAAGATAATTGTGTGTTGAGACTTTGATATGATACAAGTGACCACATTGATTCTATTTTTTAAGAGATATAAATGATAGTAATGAATGATTAATTAGTGGACTAGATGAAGAATTTGATTGAGAAGCTGAAATTATGTTTGATGCTGATTATTTAAAATGAATGTGGTTGCGTCTTGCCTTCGTCAGGCGCGCGTCTGCGCCTTGAGCCTTGCGTCTAGGCTCCAAGACCCCTTAGCGCCTTGGTGCGCCTTGCGCCTTTAATAACTAAGGTTGCAAGTATCCATGTGTCATCAACGTCTGTAGTAGGTATGTACTGGTGGAGTCTGGTCTTTGTGATGTTCTCAACGCTCAACTCACGAGTGGTGGATCTGTTGGTGTTTTTATGATGAATCTGGAAGTAGTCAAGCAGTTAGTCTCCCTGCCAAAGCGATTTGAGCCTATAAGGCCACACATAAGAGTATTTGGAGAATTTGGAGGAACGATTGTATTGGCATCACTCATACGTCGAGTGCGTATTGGCGCACATCGACTTCTTATCGACGCAGCCAAGCTCGATATGTCTGCGGCCTCTAGTCGACGCTATGTTGAGTAGATATCGGCGTTACGTCGACTTTTATTCGACGCAAGTGCGTCGTCGACTGTCTGTCGACACAAATTGCGTCGAGTGTCGTCGACTGCTTATCGAGATTGTGTCGGGTTCTAATTGACGCACATCGACTACAAGTTGACGCATATCGACGCAATTCGAGTTTTGGCTGACTTCTAAGAGGGCTTTCTGTCTGTTTTTTATCCTTGGATGTAAATAGACATGAAAAAAGGTTTTCATGTGTGTGTAACTGAAGTGTGGGCTTCTGAAGCCGTCACTTGTCCTAGATCCCGTCATGACTTCTTTTTGCCGCCTCTCCTGAAAACGAATCTAGCAATTCGTGGAGACGCAGAGAGCAGTCCTTCTCCGACCAAATTCTCGTGGGACAAGTCCTTGGGGTTCTCAACCGCTCTTGTGGATACCTGCAGAGTCGCGGACATACTTCTGCGTGAACTCAGTCGCCTACTTTTGGACTGGATCTTTGGAGCACCTTGGTTGAGTGCAGACTCAATCCCTCTCAGGTACAATGTCTTGATGTATATTTTTATTTCTTGATTCATGGTGATCGCAATATCATTTATTCTTTTGATTAGTTCTTGTATGTTTATTCCGCTGCGTACATGTGATGTACTGTTTTACCTCTTATATAGAAAACCCAACAGTGGTATTAAAGGGAGGTTGGTGATCCAGTGTGTGTAAATCTGGAGATTTAGAACTGTTTTAAATGTCCAGATTTATTCCTGGAACACCGCAAGGGACGCTGCCCCTTGACCCCACATGTTGATCGGTCAGCGAGACCACCACCAGGGGCGTTGCCCCTTGGACCCTGTTAGGGGGTCTGCCCCTAAGACCCCGACAGGGGTACAGCCCCTTGGAACCCCGCCAGAAATGACTGTGATTGTGTTGCGATTTTCATGTTTTGGAAATTGTTTCTCCATAGCAGTAATCGTCCCTCTTTAATGGTTTGTGAAACCAAATGTATTAGATTTTGAATCTGACATTGAGAGATGAGCTTGTCTACTGCATAAGTGGAGCTGTTTTTTGTCTGTGTTCAATGCATGTAAATCTGAAGATTTAGAAATGTTCTAAATGTTCAGATTTAGCCATTTTATCAAAGTGTTGACGATTTTATATTTGTGCACATTTGGGGTGTATTTGGAAAGCGAATGTTGTATTTTGAAAAATGTGTGCACATTGATTAAATGTTAATCATGATTAAGTGTTAATCGATTATCATAAAATCTCTTAACCAAATATTAAGTATTCAGATATCTTCTGATGGATAACACTCTTTCTGTCTCGATCGATGAAGTATGAGTTTGTCAAAATAAGGTGCATTAATCTATATGGTAAGGGTGCGAGCGGATAATTGTGATATCTCACTGTCGGCATCGGGTATAACTTAACTAGGTGACCTCAAAGGTTGAGTGTCTAGAAGCATGGGGTTGGCATGCACCATATGATGAATGCGAATAAAGAGTTATTCACCAACCATATAAGAATTGCATGATGATGCAATTGGCAATGGTTGCCTACCAAAATAGTCACACTATGGGTGATCAGCCAAAGTTGAATGAGGTCGGTGAAATACGGATCTTGTCCACTAGAGAGTAGCTCGCATAAACTCCTCGAATTGATAATGAAGATTATCAATTTGATTAAAACAGTGGAAGTTCTTTTAATTAAAGCTTCGTATTAAAATAAAATGTATTTTGAAATATAGTACTAAATTTACTTTGCATAATTATGTAGAAATTTTATGGCAAGTGGATCCCACTCCACCTTGTCCCTGGGAGTCGCACTTGAGAAGGACAAGCTCAATTGGACTAACTTCCTAGACTAGTATAGAAACCTGAGAATTGTTCTCAGACAAGAGCGCAAGCTTTATATCTTGGAAGAGGATCCCCCCAAAGAGTCAACCGGGAATTCATCCCGAGCAGACAAAGATGATTTTAAGAAGTATCAAAGATGATTTCTTAGATGTCGAATATCAACCGGGAATTCATGCTTTCTACAATGAACTCTGAGCTTCATAAGCAACATAAGACCATATGTGATTATGAGATAATTAAGTAGCTGAAGAAAATGTTCCAAGGGCAACATCAGCAGGAGAAGTTCAGCATCTCTAAGGCATTATTTTAGTGCAAGATGGGAGCTCAAGACCCAGTGGGAACTCATGTACTCAACATGATTGGGTACATCGAGAGCTTCAGAGACTAGGATTTCCTTTAGGCTAAGAGTGTGTCATTGATTGATCATGCAATCATTGTCGGACAGTTATGAGTAGTTTGTCTTGAATTACAACATGAATGAGATTGACAAGACACTGTCCGAGCTCCTAGTCATGTTAAAAACTGTCGAAAACAACATGAACAGCATCAAGTTGCTAGCCCCATTTTATGGTGCATAAAGGCGGGGCAAGGACAAGGGATCAAAGAAGACCAAGTTAGCACCTAGGTCATATCTTGATCAAAAGTCTTCAGCACTGAAAAAGAAGGGTCTGGCAAATGAAGGGAAGTGTCGCCATTATAGTAAGGCATGGCATTAGAGGAGGAACCGTCCCCTCTATCTTGAGGATCTGTAGAAGAAGAAGGAAAGTAACTTCCGTTTCAGGTATATTCGTTATAAAAATAAACATTTCTGCTCTTTCATCTTGGGTATTGGATATCGGATGCGGTTCTCACATTTGTACTAATGTGTAGAAACTGGAAAGGAGAAGAATGTTGGGTTAAGAAGAGGTGGACCTGCATGTTGGAAATGGAGCAAAAGTTGTTGTCGTACGTGTTTATCGTCTTTCTTTGTCCACTAGGCTTGTAATTGAACTTGATAACTGTTATTTTGTTCCCGTCATAACTAGAAACATTATATATGTTTTATGTCTTGACATGAAAGGATTCTCTTTCATTGTTAAGAGCAATTGGTGTTCTATATTTATGAATGATGTTTGTTATGTCATAGTTCAACTGTTTAATGGTTTATATGATTTGAACTTAGACCATCTGATCTATAACATAGAGAATACTAAGAGACAAAAAACCAATAACTTGAATCTTGAATACCTTTGGCATTGTCGTTTAGGCCATATAAACGAGAAGCGCATATCAGAGCTCCACCAAGATGGACTATTAGACTCATTTGATTATAAATCATTTGAGGTATGTGAATCATGTTTATTAGACAAGATGATTAAACCTCTTTCACTACTCATACTGAGAGAGTTGATGAACTTTCGAGAGTAATACATAATGATGTATGCGGACTCATGAGTTTTATGTCTATAGGTGGGTACTATTATTTTGTTACATTTACTGATGATTTCAGTAGATACGAATATGTATATCTTATAAAGTGTAAATCTGAAACTTTTGAAAGATTCAAAGAGTTTAAAAATGAAGTAAAGAACAAACTGGGAAAGAGGATAAAAGCACTCTGATCTGATCGAGTTGGTGAATATCTGAGTTATGAGTTTCGTGATCACCTGAAAGAGTGGCATTGTATCACAACTCACTTCACCTAGAACACCACAACATAATTTGGTTTATGTTGGGTCGAGTTTGGGTCGTACCCCTTTAGGCTCCTCAACTCATCTCGTTCCACCAAGGTCCAATGATTTGGCATTTTATGTAGAAACAACATGGGGTCACCTTTGAATCCATTTCAGATATCATGAACTGGGGCAAGCCAGAAATAAACTTCTCGAAGTTCGGTTCGAACTTCATAGTCTCTTGGTAGGTCAGTCCAGGCTGGAGAATCAGCTCATCATCAGGATGATCAGGATTCATAGACATTTCAGCGACATATTACAGCAGAAGAAGCAGAAGAAGCAGAAGAAGAAGAAGACGGGAGACGGGAGACGGGAGCAGCATCTATTGCGACGGCGACGGAGCAGCAGTGAACACGAGACGGGAGCTTATATAAAAGCTCTAAAACCAGGCTCAAATCGCGCCGTTCTTGGTCTATCCGTCACGGGATATTTTTGGCTACGTAGGTTTGTCGCGAGAACTGGTGCCTTTAAGCAGAAAGGGTTCTTATCAAAAAGACTACTAAGGTAGAACTTGAATAAGTTCAAGAACCACAAATAATAAATGAACGGAAGTGTAGTCCTTACTCAGGATCCTACAAGTTCCGGTTGTAGCATTTATTATTTGTGAGTTCTGCTGAACTTCTTCAAGTTCTACCTAGTAGAACTTGATAGACCAAGATTTCAAGGTAGAGACTATGAAAAGTTCTCGTGTCTCAAATAGATAATATGAACCGCTTAGTGGATCCTGATGTAAGGACTACAAGTTATCCTGCAACCTACCAAGAGACTATGAACGAACCGAACTTCGAGAAGTGGCTTGAGTTCATGAAATCTGAAATGGATTTCATGTACATAAACCAAATTTGGACCTTGGTGGAACCACCTGAAGGGGTACGACCCAAAGGGTGCAAGTGGGTCTTCAAGAAGAAAACTCACATGGATGGGAATGTAAGGACATTCAAAGGAGGATTAGTAGCTAAGACATTCAAGCAAATTCATGATGTTGATTATGATGAGACATTTTCCCCTATTGTCATGATTAAATCCATCAGAACTCTGTTTGTTATTGATGCGCATTATGACTATGAAATCTGGTAAACGGATGTCAAAACAACTATCTTTAACGGAAACCTCCTTGAGAAAGTGTACATGACCCAACCCGAGTGTCTTGTGGGAATCTACGTTTGTGATGAAAAAATCAAAGAGTTTGGCTTCATCAAAAATGAAGATAAGACTTGTGTTTACAAGAGGATTTGTGGGAGCACTGTTATTTTTCTGATATTGTATGTAGATGACATACTGTTAATCAGGAACGACATTCCAACCTTGCAAGTTGTTAAAAACATCTTAGGTGACTGTTTTTCTATGAAGGACTTACGCGAAGCGACTTATATACTTGGTATTAAGTGTTGGATCTGATGTTCAGCCTTAAAGTGGGGGTGAATAAGATTTTAAATTAAAATTCGGAATTAAAATAAATTTCACCGGGGGAACCCTGTTCTAAATGCTACCGCGGCGCGGTAGATTGCTACCACGCGGCGGTAGGTAACAGAACCACTTTTCCATGTAAAAAATTTGCTTTCTGATTTCTCACGCAACCATCAATGCACTAGCAACATGCAACCATGAATTCACAATAAAATAAAAGAACTTTAATTTTATTCAAAACTAAAATAAGGGTTTACAACAGGACGATTGGATCTCTATGACGCCGGAGATCGGAGGCAATGAATCAAACAAATCTCTATTAGTTTTATACCGACCCTCCTAGGATCGGTTGGCTCTCTCTTCTTCCCAAGAAAATTGACGAGACGACTCTTCAACTTCCTCCCAGGAAGGGTCTTAGAGCCCACTAGATCTCCCAGATCTAAATGTCCTTCCAGGACGATTTTCCGCAAATTCCTCCAAGAAATCTGACGGCCTCCCAAACTGATTTCTCACAAACTCATACTGGATAAAAAAGTGAATACAAATAAGAATAAAAAAGTTTGAAATTATTACTCCCTCAAAATAAGAAATCCTCTGTAAAACGGTGAGCGATCGAGACTTCTAAATATCGTTCTTTGTGCACTCGATCAGTCGTTGATAGTCCTTGGATACTTCGCTCTTCAGAGTTCTTCGAAAAGAACGGGAGGGAGAAATTTCATTTTTTCTTGTTTGGAGGCGGTTGTTCGTACCGACAGAGACGGTAGCCGAACCCTAGACATGAAATCCTCCTTATCTTTGTTATTATATTATCCAAAAAAGAAACGCGCATTTTTATACTCGTTTTTAAAAAATGCTACCGTCGGCGGTAGAGCTAGCGTCCGGTAATAGGTCTTCTCATGCGGTGTCGTGAGTTATCCATTAAATTAGGAACAATATCCAAAATAATATTTGCGTCACTTTTGGATACCGCGGCGTGGTAAGGCTAATGCCTAGCAGTAGAGTTTCTTCTCGACGCATTTGACTCGACGGTCGTCGAGAAGGCTAGCGCAAGCGGTAGAGCTAACGCCCGGCGGTAGATCACAGAGATTGAAAATCTCATTTTTTTATTACCTGTAAATTTGCACACTATACCCAACACAAGTATGATCAAATACAACTTGAGATTTGATATTGTCAAACTAAAGAGATATGAACCATGGGTTCCAACATTAAGATCTATAGAGATAAATCGAAAAAGTTGCAGGGTTTGACCCAAAGTACATACATTGAGAAGGTGTTGAAACGGTTCATCATGCTTGAGTCCAAGAAGGGTTTCTTGCGCATGTCTCATCGTGTGAGTCTCTCTAAGGACGAATGTCCTAAATCTTTGGAAGATAAGAACCGCATGAAGTTGATTACATAAACTTCGGCAATTAGATCAATCATGTATGCAATGTTGAGCACTCGACCTGATGTCTCATATGCATTGAGCATGACTAGCAGGTATCAATCTGATCAAGGTGATGGTCATTGGACAGTAGTCATGAATATCCTAAAGTACTTGGGAAGTACTAAGGATGTATTCTTGGTTTTCGGTGCAGAGAAAGAGCTCGTTTTAAAGGATTACATGAATGCTAGCTTCCAAACTGATAGAGACGACTCAAAATCTCAATCAGGTTGTCTTTTGCCTGAATGGAGGAGTTGTAAGCTGGAAGAGTTCCAAGCAAGAGACGGTTGTTGATTCTACAACTGAGCCCGAGTATATCGTAGCTGCAAATACGGCGAAGGAGGCTGTGTGGATTAGAAAATTCATCGGCAAGCTTGATGTAGTTCCTAGCATTGTTGGTCCCGTAATTCTTTACTGTGACAACAATGGTGTTATTGCACGGGCTAAGGATCCGAGATCACATCAGTGCTCCAAGCACATACTTTGGTGGTTCCATCTTATTCGAGAGATTGTTGATCGAGCAGATGTGAGCATATGCAGAATACCAGCTGAAGAAAATATTATGGATCCACTGACAAAGCCACTTGCACAGAGAAGTCATGATTGTCATACTAAATCAATGGGTATTAGATACCTGAATGATCAACTCTGGTGGGTGTTGATGCTCGGAAACGGAAGGGGGCAGGTTATCGCAGCACCAGCAGCTAACGGGGTGTGTTCAATCTCACGAGCAAGGTGATTGAAGAAGGTTGCGGGGATAGAGGAGAGAAGGAATCTTCTAAGTGATCGAGAGTGGAGCAAACGCTTGTTCAAGGGTTGCGGGGATAGAGGAGAGAAGGGCGTTGATCCGAGTGCATAGATGGTTGGGAAGGTTGATCGGGAGCTGTCGAGAGGGCGGTTGGTCAGCGAAGAAGGTTGATGAGCAGAGGAGAAGCTTGCTGAGCAGAGGAGAAGCTTGCTGAGCAGAGGAGAAGCTTGCTGAGCAGAGGAGAAGCTTGCTCAGCAGAGGAGAAGCTTGCTCAGCAGAGGAGAAGCTTGCTGAGCAGAGGAGAAGCTTGCTCAGCAGAGGAGAAGCTTGCTCAGCAGAGGAGAAGCTTGCTCAGCAGAGGAGAAGCTTGAGCTTGCAAATTGAATACCGAGATAGTTGGGCTGAGAAGAAGAAAGGGGCCGCTAGCAGCGGCAACAACAGAATTCGCCCGCCGCGGCTTAAATGTCAATCTTGCGACGGGCTTTCCTTTAATCAAGAAACAAGATTACAGCTTGCTTAAAGTACCTTTACATGAGAAAGAAATAAAGGATACAATGGAGGAAGCTGGCGGTTAAGGAAGGAGTTGCCAGAGGCTAAGGAAAAGAGATTGATGGCAAGCCGCGCGGCATGATGGCAAGATGTGGAGGACTGGAAAACTGAGTACACAGGGCTTGCGGCGAGCTGTGGAGGACTGGAAAACAGAGTCCGCAGGGCTTACTGGCAAGCTGTGGAGGACTGGAAAACTGAGTACGCAGGGCTTGCTGGCAAGCTGTGGAGGAGTGGAAAACTGAGTCCGCAGGGCTTGTTGGCAAGCTGCAGTTTTCGTCTTGCACGCCCCCCCCCCCCCCAAATGAGAGGTATCAGGCGCTATTTATAGGCCCGGGGAAGATCTTCTAGAAGCAGGGCCCAGTGACGTCATCATGGAGCTTGGGCGGACTCGACGAGCAGAAGAGGGCGACCTGAGGAGCAGGCCACCCCTGGAGCATGCAGAGAAGGCGGCCTGAGGAGTAGGCCGCCACCAGGGCTACTGAGGGGGTGGCCTGAGGAGCAGGCCGCCCTTGGGTGGTGGCTTGAAGGGTCAGGCCGCCACCAAGGCTCCTAGGGGGCTGCCTGAGGAGCAGGCCGCCCGTGGGTGGCGGCCTGAGGAGCAGGCCGCCCATGGGTGGCGGCCTGAGGAGCAGGCCGCCCATGGGTGGCGGCCTGAAGGGGCAGGCCGCCACCAAGGCTCCTGGGGACGGCCTGAGGAGCAGGCCGCTCCCGGGCGGCGGCCTGAAGGGACAGGCCGCCCCCAAGGGTCCTGGGGGGCGGCCTGAGGAGCAGGCCTCCCCTGGGTGGCGACCTGAAGGGATAGGCCGCCACCAAGGCTCCTGGGGGGCGGCCTGAGGAGTAGGCCGCCCCTGGGTGGCGGCCTGAAGGGACAGGCCGCCACCAAGGCTCCTGCGGGGCGGCCTGAGGAGCAGGCCGCCCTTGGGTGGCGGCCTGAAGGGGCAGGCCGCCACCAAGGCTCCTGGGGGGCGGCCTGAGGAGCAGGCCACCCCTGGGTGGCGGCCTGAAGCGACAGGCCCGACCAAGGCTTCTGGGTGGCGGCCTGAGGGGCAAGCCGCCACCAAGGCTCCTGGGGGCGGCCTGAGGAGCAGGTCGCCCCTGGGTGGCGGCCTGAAGGGGCACGCCGCCACCAAGGCTCCTGGGGGGAGGCCTGAGGAGCAGGCCGCCCCTGGGTGGCGGCCTGAGGAGCAGGCCGCCCCTGGGTGGCGGCCTGAGGAGCAGGCCGCCCCTGGGTGGCGGCCTGAAGGGGCAAGCCGCCACCAAGGCTCTTGAGGGGGCGGTCCTGAGGAGCAGGCCGCCCCTGGGTGGCGGCCGGAAGGGGCAGGCCGCTGCCAAGGATCCTGAGAGGGCGGCCTGAGGAGCAGGTCGCCACCAAGGCTGCTGGGGGGCGCCGGCTGTGCGACCTGGCGGACTGAAGGAAAAGATCGCACAGATCGCTCACTGCTGCTTTAGATTACCTCCTGCAGGGAAAAAAATGTTGTGCGGTTAGCAGTCCTAACCGCGCGATCTGCGAGAGTGATTTATGGGAACAGCCCGCCGTCCCGCAGGACACGCGGTTGCTATACGACCTGGGCGGACAGAGAAATTTGTCTGCATACACTTGGACTTGTCGCGAACTTCAGGGAGAATCTGAAGGTCGCGACTAGCCTGCTGGCTACCTTGGGAAGGATCGCCGATTTCTGGGTTACATAATCCCCGCACTTTTTTAAGTTCCGAAGGGAACTTCGAAAAAGTTGGAGACCCACGAAAATCGTGATCCACCTCAAAGTAAGAGGAGACAAGGGGAGATAGAACCTGATGTCTCTCCTAACAAGGTTGCTACGGCCTGTCTTTTTCCTGCGAAGGAAAAGTTAGTGTAGGCATGTATGGAAGGTACACTTCACGTGTACCTGAGTTTGTCTTTGCAAAACGAAGAAGATGTGTCTTCTACTGAGTTCTGCAATATGAAGGTGAGGGGAAAAAATGGATGCATAATAACTTGCAAGTACCTGATGGAGGTTTGCGAGCATCTGTTATTCTCTGCAAAAAAGAAGAGTAAGCAGCATTCGTGAAGAGGAAAATACGTTGCAAGTACCTGAAGGGGGCTTGCAAGTGTTTGCTGCTTACTGCAAAGGAGATGTTAGAAGCAAATATGGGATATGAAAGTAGCTTGCAAGTACCTGTGAAAAAGCTTGCAAGCATCTGCTGGTCTCTGCAAAATGAGAGTTAGAAGCAGACATGATGAAAAAAATTACGCTGCAAGTACCTGTATATGACTTGCAGGTGTCTGCTAATCACTGCAAAGAGAAGAGTGAGCAGCAGACATAATATGTGAAAGTAGCTTGCAAGTACCTGTGAAGAAGCTTGCAAGTGTCTGCTGATCTCTACAAAGAGAAGAGTTAGGAGCAGACATGATGAAAACATTACGCTGCAAGTACCTGGATATGACTTGCAGGTGCCTGCTAATCACTGCAAAGAAAAGAGTGAGCAGCAGACATAATATAATGAGCTAAGCTGCAAGTACCTGGAGGAGGCTTGCAGATGCTAACTGTTGATAAGATAAGGTTGATATGATCATATAGCAGAGGAAATGTCTGATGCACTCTGCCGATAATTGAATGACGATCAAACCAGAGTAGTGATCTTCTTGCTATATTAGAGATATCTTTAACATGAAGTCCAGATCAATAAGACGAGTGTTGACTGTTGATATGATAGGACGGGTATGATCAGATTAGCAGAGAAGAAGCATGATGAATTCTGCCAATCTTAACTAGATTCCAATAGCAAGGCTTGATGATCAAGTAGTGGCAGATTCATTGATCAATGCTTGATGTCATTAACATTTGATAATAGTGAAGCTTTTATAAGTAGAGAGTTTGTAAGTCATCATCTGATAGAGATTATGCAGGCAACGCATATAAGTTGAGCATAAGCAAAAATGATTGTTGCAAATCCTTTTGGTAGGTTGGATTTAACTTTTTCACCTGTAAAAGAGGCAATTGATAAAAAAGAGGTCGATACTCGGAGATGACCAAGAAAGACTGGATGCTGCCACAGGAGATCACTTCGTGTGCCTTATGCATCGCTTGCCTGAGAAAGGTCATCACGAGTATAGTCCTACTAAGAGCGGGCTAGTCGCGCATCCTTTAGAAGGGCATAAAAGAGAAAAGCACTGGAAATCCTGAGAAGGATCGCTAGATACACTGCTCTCATGCCTCGGGTTACAACATCACTGATCAATGAGACTAGTTGCGCCAAGTGGCCTAAAGCATTGCTTGTCTGTGGAAAGATCAGTGGAGTTGTGGGCCCCGCGAAAGCACAGATTGAGAGTACCATAGAGTGTTCGGCCATCACAGTTGTGAGATGATCGAAGAGACAAGGCTATGCATGGTCATCATTGCTTGTCAAGCAAAGATCATCGTAACTGTAATGTATCCCTAACGGAGCACAGCAGAGCTAACACATGGGGCCTCCCTGGCGCACACTCTGTATTAGATACCGGCTAGGATCCGAAGTCTCGTATTCCACCGCATGAGAGTTAGATAGCTCCCACTACACATATGCGAACACTCCTCGCGATATGTGGTCGTTGTGGCCTTACACCGGAATCCAATCTCGAGGGGGCCTATAGCAAGACCCGGCGATATCTCAGTGGTTCAGTGATCTCTTTGGCAAAGAGAAAAAGTAGAGGAGGAAACACTCCAAAAAGGGAAATGTGTCAGTACAGGATCCCTGAAGAAAATTTTATTGAAAAGCAAGAAGGAACACTTAGAAGTGTTTTGAAGAGAAAAATGTTTGAAAGAGTAAGAGTAGAGATAACCCATCATGGTTGTGAAGAAATTGAAGAACTATGAAGTCCTTTGCCGGCTTAGAATAGTCTTCCAAGCACGCCCTCGTCATCAGCATCGAAGGTTTCAATGGCTTTGCGAACAACGAGGAGAGGGGGCTCTTCGACTAGGCTCACCCCTCTTGAGCTGCAAGGAATGTCTGCAACTTCTTTGCCCTTTGAGGTTACTGGATCAGGGCGATCGTCTTGGGGAAATAGGTCACGCATCTTACCCTGCCGCAGCATCTTTTGCACTAGTTGGCGGAGTGCTCGGCAGTTCTCAGTCAGCTGGCATGTCTCTTTGTGGAATTCGCAATATGGATCTGAGTCTTTTGATCTTTGATCAGCTGGTCGATAAGGCTTCTTGTAGTTAGACCTATCCTTCATGATTTGGCTTACTTCTTGCATGGCTTCTTCTAGCTCAGACTCATGCAAGTCATCGTCTTGCTGCTGATGAACTGCAGCTGTTTGCGAAGATGGAGCTGGTGGTAGCAGCAATGGATCCCGAGGACGATCTTGATCCCAGAAAGAGTATCGACGATGCTGAAATCTTCTTTCCCTCCTTGAGTTAGTTGGGAAATCTTTCCGAGGAGATCTCGGTGGTTGCTTGTGAGAAGGAGGATCCTTCTCTGATATAAGCCTGGAGACGAAGTCGGGGTTGCTCTTTTCACCTCGTATGTATGAGTTGGCTAAGGCAATCAAATCTTGGTATGTTCTCGGTGCACGGACATTGGCTTTAAACTTGAGAGGCCCTTCACGAAGACCGTGGATAAGAGCCACTCGGTACATTTCTTGACCCACAATCTCGATGTCCAAGATTTCTCTCTGGAATCGATCAACAAATTGAGACCAAGTTTCATACTCTCGCTGCTTGATCTCAAAGAGGGCTTCTGGACCGCCCTTTCTCTTGGTTGAGGTAGAGAATCTGAGCAAGAACTCCCTTCGCAGATCAGCAAAGGAAGTGATGGAGTGAGGGCGAAGACCATAGAACCAGTTCCTCACTTGTCCATCAAAGGTCGTGACAAGGAGCTTGCACTTGGTAGCATCTGAGAGAGTTTTGAGAGCAACGGCGGATTCGAAAGCTTGAAGGTGCTTCACTGGATCAGCTTCTCCAGTGTATATTGGTAATCGTGGCTCTTTGAAGTTTGCTGGAGTAGGTTCATGACGAACATTCTCTGAAAATGGCGAAGGCTCTTCCTGCTCTCCTACAGCATAAGGATAGAAGGGGGCATAGGTTGTGGTCGCAAAAGAAGCAGGAGGAGGATAGAAGGGAGCAGCTGCTGCAGGAGGAGCAAAGGCATGAGCTGATGGGTAGGGATGACTTCCCTGAAAGTTGAGAAATCTTGCAGGACTTCCCCAGGCTGCTTCCCAGAAGAAGTTTTGGCGAGCTGCAAACTCTTCATCTTGAGGTCGCAAAGGGGTTGCAGGCCCTTGCGGAAAGGTTGGAGTGTAAGGAGGATAGAACGGTGGGCAAGCCGGAGGATAAGCTTGAGGAGTCTCGGATGCTGGATTGATTGGAGCTGGAGCAACTGGAGCTGCTGCAGGATGAGCGTCTAATCGTTGTGTGATTGCAGCAAGAATTTGGTTGATCGCTTGGAACTGCTGAGCATTCTCAGAGTGTGATTGCTTGAAGGCCTCCCAAAGACGATCTTCACCGGAACTTGGAGCAACGTTCTCGGCTGGTTGATGGTCTGTCATGAGTAACCGCTGATTTCACTGTCTGTTCGAGATTTGAAGGTCGCGTGTTAACTGTTGATGCTCGGAAACGGAAGGGGGCAGGTTGTCGCGGGCACCGGCAGCTAACGGGGTGTGTTCGATCTCACGGGCAAGGTGATTGAAGAAGGCTGCAGGGATAGAGGAGAGAAGGAAGCTTCTAAGTACTCGAGAGTGGAGCAAACGCTTGTTCAAGGGTTGTGGGGATAGGAGAGAAGGGCGTTGATCCGAGTGCAGAGATGGTTGGGAAGCTTGATCAGGAGTTGTCGAGCGGACGGTTGGTCAGCGGAGAAGGTTGATGAGCAGAGGAGAAGCTTGCTGAGCAGAGGAGAAGCTTGCTCAGCAGAGGAGAAGCTTGCTGAGCAGAGGAGAAGCTTGCTGAGCAGAGGAGAAGCTTGCTCAGCAGAGGAGAAGCTTGTTGAGCAGAGGAGAAGCTTGCTCAGTAGGGTAGAAGCTTGCTGAGCAGAGGAAAAGGTTGCTCAGCAGAGGAGAAGCTTGCTGAGCAGAGGAGAAGCTTGCTGAGCAGAGGAGAAGTTTGCTCAGCAAAGTAGAAGCTTGCTCAGCAGAGGAGAAGCTTGTTGAGCAGAGGAGAAGCTTACTCAGCAGAGGAGAAGCTTGCTCAGCAGAGGAGAAGCTTGAGCTTGCAGATTGAATGCCGAGATAGTTGGGCTGAGAAGAAGAAAGGGGCCGCTAGCAGCGGCAACAACAGACTTCGCCCGCCGCGGCTTAAATGTCACTCCTGCGACGGGCTTTCCTTTAATCAAGAAACAAGATTACAGCTTGCTTAAAGTACCTTTACATGAGAAAGAAATAAAGGGTACAATGGGGGAAGCTGGCGGTTAAGGAAGGAGTTGCCAGAGGCTAAGGAAAAGAGGCTGCTGGCAGGCCGCGCGGCTTGATGGCAAGATGTGGAGGACTGGAAAACTGAGTCCACAGGGCTTGCTGGCAAGCTGTGGAGGACTGGAAAACTGAGTCCGCAGGGCTCGCTGGCAAGCTGTGGAGGACTGGACAACTGAGTCCGCAGAGCTTGCCGGCAAGCTGTGGAGGACTGGAAAACTGAGTCCGCAGGGCTTGCTGGCAAGCTGCAGTTTTCCTCTTGCACGTTCTCCCCCCCCCCCCCTAAATGAGAGGTATCAGGGGCTATTTATAGGCCCGGGGAAGATCTTCTAGAAGCAGGGCCCAGTGACGTCATCATGGAGCTTGGGCGGACTCGGCGAGCAGAAGAGGGCGACCTGAGGAGCAGGCCACCCCTGGTGCATGCAGAGAAGGCGGCCTGAGGAGCAGGCTACCACCAGGGCTGCTGAGGGGGCGGCCTGAGGAGCAGGCCGCCCCTGGGTGGCGGCCTGAAGGGTCAGGCCACCACCAAGGCTCCTGAGGGGGCGGCCTGAGGAGCAGGCCGCCCCCGGGTGGCGGCCTGAAGGGGCAGGCCGCCACCAAGGCTCCTGGGGGCGGCCTGAGGAGCAGGCCGCCCCCCGGTGGCGGCCTGAAGGGACAGGCCGCCACCAAGGCTCCTGGGGGGCGGCCTGAGGAGCAGGCCGCCCCCGGGTGGCGGCCTGAAGGGACAGGCCGCCACCAAGGCTCCTGGGGGGCGGCCTGAGGAGCAGGCCGCCCCTGGGTGGCGGCCTGAAGGGACAGGCCGCCACCAAGGCTCCTGGGGGCGGCCTGAGGAGCAGGTCGCCCCTGGGTGGCGGCCTGAAGGGACAGGCCACCACCAAGGCTCCTGGGTGCGGCCTGAGGAGCAGGCCGCCCCTAGGTGGCGGCCTGAAGGGGCAGGCCGCCACCAAGGCTCTTGGGGGACGGCCTGAGGAGCAGGCCGCCTCTGGGTGGCGGCCTGAGGAGCAGGCCGCCTCTGGGTGGCGGCCTGAAGGGACAGGCCGCCACCAAGGCTCCTGGGGGGCGGCCTGAGGAGCAGGCCGCCCCTGGGTGGCGGCCTGAAGGGGCAGGCCGCCACCAAGGCTCCTGGGGGTGGCCTGAGGAGCAGGCCGCCCCTGGGTGGCGGCCTGAAGGGGGAGGTCGCCACCAAGGCTCCTGGGGGCGGCTTGAGGAGCAGGCCGCCCTTGGGTGGCGTCCTGAAGGGGCAGGCCGCCACCAAGGCTCCTGAGAGGGCGGCCTGAAGGGGCAGGCCGCCACCAAGGCTGCTGGGGGGCGCCGCCTGTGCGACCTGGCGGACTGAAGGAAAAGATCGCTCACTGCTGCTTTAGATTGCCTCCTGCAAGGAAAAAAAATGTTGCGCGGTTAGCAGGCCTAACCGCGCGATCTGTGAGGGTGAGCTGTGGGAACAGCCCGTCGTCCCGCAGGACACGCGGTTGCTATGCGACCTGGGCGGACAGAGAAATCTGTCTGCATACACTTGGACTTGTCGCGAACTTCAGGGAGAATCTGAAGGTCGCGACTAGCCAACTGGCTACGTTGGGAAGGATCGCCGATTTCTGGGTTAACAGTGGGAGTTTTGTGGATTGTACATTTGTGGGTTATAATTTTGATGCATCCCAAAATTAGGATGTGGTTTTAGAAGGTAAAATCTGAGAACAACATTAATTTGAGTGGCGCTAGCGGAAGTCACACGAGTGTTTGCAAACGTGACTCGTCCAAGTTTTCTCAAACGCACATAAATGTCCCACGCTCGCTTGCATTCGACGATATGATTAATTTTTCCATATGCATTAGCAAGGGTGAAACAAGCACAGTTTTTGAATTAACGGCAAACAAGAGTAAGGTTAATTTAAGCAAGCATTTTCTGATTTTCCTGGTCAAATAATATTGCGCATAAACATTACACTAATAATAAGGGAGGTATGAGCTTGTGTGTTAGTTATACCTGGCCCGTGCGCAACAACACGAGCCCCAAACTGAAGTAGACTGGATATGTTTTGGGAAGGAAATGGCAGCAGGCTCGGGTGGAGGAGGGGACGGTTTCACGGGCCGGAGTGGCGTAGCCGTTGGTTGGTCCCCCCCCCCAAGCGCCGGTGGAGGGCCAGGAAATGAGCGTCAACAGTCGATTGGCCAAAGCAGGGAGGTCGGGGCGCCGGCGAGTTTGGCTGCTGGAGATAACGAACAAAAATTGGGGTTGCGGCGGGACCGGTGGTGCACGTCGCCGGTGTGGTCGAACGGGAAAGAAGAACCTCCCGGCGGCTGCTTTGCTACCGGGAAACCTGACGGGGGGCCGAGTGATTCGCGGGAATCGGGAACGAAGGTGGTAGCCGTGCGGAGCTGCAGGATGGAGAGGGAAACTGACGCCAACCAGTGATGTAGTCGCTCGATCCCGTCAGTGGTGGACCGGAGATGTGTCGTCGGAGGTCGCCGTGATAAGGAAAGGCAGCGGCGTGTAGCGAAGTGGCGAGGAAGAAGGGGTAACGGCTGATCAGTCGCGTCGGGCGAGGAAAACGACGAAGTCTGCAGTGACTCGCCGTTTTCTTCTTTCCCAGACTGTGAAATCAGGGGAAGGGCATTGGTTTATAAAAGATTTGATTGATTTTTTTAAACTCTCATAATTAAGGAATATGAAAAAGAGGGGGTTACAACAGTGGCAACTTTGGGGGGTTATAAAAGTGGCCGGCAGAATATTTAAGATAGGCTAGCTGTTTTAACAAGTGGGGGGTTACAATTTTCAAAGTAATGATAAATGTTTTTAAATAATTGATAGTTGGAAGTTCATAGGTTCCTCCACCCCAAAATATTAATTGACGAATTTAATTTATTTTGCTTGCTTAAGTTAACACTACCCCTAATTTGACGGGCCTATCCATTCATGATCGTATTGGTCGGTCACTCCAATAAGTCCAACAACAGTGCGTGAATATCAAGTGCGATACAACATGCATGAAAATAAAACATAAAATGCGTGAAACCGTGCGCTACAAAAATACAAAAATAAACTATAATAAAGATGTCAACAAGGGTTGCATCAAATTTATATGATGAATAGAGTATTATGTATTTCACTTTATGTTTATGTCAAGTTCTTTTATTATGTCAATTTGATTATATATGATAAATTAATTAATGTGATAAATGCTCTTAGAATATTTGCTTCCATAGGAATTCAAGTGCGTGACTTGAATGTGAGGTCCTATGTTTATTAGAAGCTTCATTCTTAAATGGTCTCTGCTCGTCGTATCATCTTAGAATTTAAGGGCGATGACGATACATTAAGACTAGTATGTTCGTTGATTAATAACCGGTTCTCACATGTCATGATATTGTGATATCAAGTTATCACATGGGTACTTGTTAGTGAACAAGCTGTACTGGACAGACCAACCTTGAAACTACTTTGTGGATTGTTATATGAAAGTGTCACAAGTAGGTCTCATATGGCAATGGTGTTTGTGGTTCTTTGACCTGAAGTCACAGCATTCATCAAGTGAGGAAGAGCGTACTTTGATGTCATCAAAAGTCTTGCTTGAAGAAGGTTGATGATGATAACGGTGGTTATTGGGTATGTTATGAGTCATTTGGGTGTTTGTGTGTGGACAAAAATGAGATTTGACCTCTTATATAACAGTAGTTACATTCATGGGCCCCTTGATGAAATGAGACTGAGAAATACATGGTCATGCTAGATCAAGAAATTGGATTTGGGTAATTATGAGGGTGACACGGTTTAAGCCTCTAGCCCAATCAGGGTGTAAGGGGCAAAGGGACAAGACAACACTGATGCATTGGTCACAAAAGGCTTATTGAGTTATGAACTCTTATTGTTTGGGTAACAATGATGTATTATTAAATGTCGCTCAATGCTTGTGAGACTTTTATTTATACGTTTTAGATCAAGTGGGACACTGTTGGTGCTTCTATGATGATTTGGAATTAGTCAAGCAGTTAATCTCACTATCAACACGATTTGAGTCTATAGGGTCACGAATAAGAGTGTTCGGAGAAGTTGGAGGAAGGATAGTATGGCCTCACTCATATGGGATATGAGTAGAAGAAAACTCCTATGACATTAATGTTATTGACGGGTTGCATCGAGTGTGTATCGATACACGTCGAGTGTATATCGACGAACATCGACTTCCTATCGACGCAGCCAAGCTCGATGTGTCTGTGGCCTCGAGTCTCGCTACGTCGAGTAGATATCGACGTTACGTCGACTTCTATTCGACGCAAGTGCGTCGACTGCCCATCGACGCAAGTTACGTCAGGTGTCGTCGACTGCTTATCGACGTTGTGTCGAGTTCTTATCGACGCATGTCAACTGCAAGTTGATGCATATCGACGCAAGTCGAGTTTTGACGGACTTCTAAGAAGGCTTCTGTCTGCTTGTTATCTTTGGATATAAATAGACTTGGAAAAATATTTTCTTGTGTGTAACTCAAGTGTGTACTTCTAAAGTTGTTACTTGCCCGAGATCCGGTCGTGACTCCTTGTCGTCGCCTCTCCTGGAAATGAATCTAGCAATTCGTGGAGACTCATAGAGCAGTCCTTCGGCCCAGTTCTTGTGGGACAAGTCCTTGGGCTTCTCCACCGCTCGTGTGGATACCTGTAGAGTCACAGATATACTTCTGTGTGGACTCAGTCGCCTATTTTTGGACTGGATCTTTGGAGCACTTTAGTTTAGTGCAGACTCAATCCCTCTCAGGTACAATGTCTTGTTGTGTACTTTTATTTCTCAATTCATAGAGAACGCAAGATCTTATACTCTTTTGGGTTGTTCATGTATGTTTATTCTGTTGCGCACACGTGATGTGTTGTTCTACCCCTTGTATAGAAAACCCAACCGAATCCCAGTGTGATCGGCGGTGTTGTAGGTAGAACCAAGTAGACGAGGCCCGGGTGGATGGGTGCTAGAAGTGGGTGAATAGTGGTGGCCATCAGACGTGGGTGGACTATGAGCGTGGTAAGGTGACGGGAGTGGAGTTGTGGGCGGCTGGAAGTCCTCACTGCTTGGGTCCACATACTCCCGAGACTCATAGTACGGCGTCGGATCTTCAACATTAAATACCAGGTGGATACCCAAATATCAAGATCATAGATGTTTGCTTTGATCTGTCTCAAGATTTGATAGGGATTCATTCTTCTAACGCTCAAGCTTTTAGCAGGCCTCGCACGGAGCCTCGCAACAAAGATTCTCACCACACTTGCTCGCTTTCATGACATACATGTCTTTGCCAAAGAACATCCACATGCGATTTATAAAATTTATTACCAATATTGATTTTTCGTCAGACCGACTCATGTAACGCATGCAAATGAGGAACATACAAATCAACGAACTCATACAGATAATGCAAATGAAGAACGAATGACTCAACAGACTCACGCCAAAGATGCAAATGAGACGCAACAGATACAACATGCTCTCTACGGGGCAGTCGGACAATGACCTGAAAATCTATCAAATGAGGTGACATATCAGGAGGATCTCTCGGTGGGGTGTAGAAAAACTCATTCAGTGTGCGACGAGTGTTCAGATGACCGTGTGAGACATCTATACTCAAATATGAGCTCGTAGTGTCTCTCCGGGAATGTGACACATCAGGGAGCTCACCATAAGTGTGTATGAAAAGTCATCGCAGATGCAACGACCACCTGAATAAAAATCGTGTACACCGACTACAAGACGTGACTCTCGAGTGTGGTGTGTGTCCCCGAAAAGAAAGAGCTCATCTTGTGTGTCAGCAAGTGGTGTGTCTGAAAACACATCAAGAGTGTGATGTGTCATAAACAAGCCAAAACTCATCAAAAGTGTGATGTGTCATAAGGTAGGTCTTCAAGATATGAGCAAGCTCAAGTGTACTCAAGGAACGCCCTATATACGACATGCTCCACTCAAGGCTCATTCTCTGGGGAAAGACCAGAGATGATAATGAAAGAGACGTCAATATCTCGAAACTCATAAACTAGCGGCTCACTTGAATCGCATCCTCACTAGGATGTGGTGGCTCATCAGAAGACACGGCAGGGGGGTCGTCATAGAACTCGTCACTAGGGTCATGATTCTCCATATGAGTACCATCATAAGGTGTAGTGTCATCGTAAATGGGTAACATAGCCACTACGAGATCAACACCAGGCTCGGGGCTTTCGGTCGTGATATGACTCAGAGCAATGACAAGGGGAGAGCGGCATAAACCTACACTCAAGATTGGGTTTGTGGTTGGGCTGCTAACTAACCTGATGCATGACAAAAGAAGAAGTGTGGGTGAGGGGCACAACACTGCAGACTCAATAGATCGCTCAGGCTCACTCTCAATCGGGGTCACGAGAGACGGGTCAAAAACAATACATAGGTGACTAGGCTAAGCACCTCACTGGAGTGAGAGAATTCTGTATCAGGTATCACTTCAATCATGTCTGACGAAACAACAGCAGGCAAAGTGGTGGACTTGGTGTGGGAGGAACTCGTACTGTGGGGATAAAGGTGAACATCCAATCGACCAGCTCTTGCAGTTCTCAAAAACTGTTCATAACGAGGGCAAGTTGATATGTCGATTCGAGTGACTTCGAGCTATGATAAACCAACTTTGTACGTATGTCGGATCGAAAACTAGATCGAAATCGGAAAGTGATCAAAGCGGGTTCCTCTCAAATATCACTACTCACAACTAACTCATCACAATGATCCATGTACTCGGCGCAGATACATCTGACACAAAATGAGCTTCATGTCCACCCAACTCGTGATGCGATGAAGGCGATCTCGTCCGCGGTTCCTCTCAACGCAAGACCAATATGCTCTTGTCTGATCTAAAAGTCTAAGTTTCGCAAACTTGATGCGACGCTCGCCTAATAACTCAAAATGATCGAGATAATAATCCATGTCTACGAGCTAATAACTGAAAGACTCGGCACTCGATGAGCCGTCAAAAGAAGAGGCAATTGTACGAAAATGACATTCGAGATCTCTCTCAAAACGACAGTCCTCATAATAATTATCCCTGAGGTAATCGAGTCGTGTCGGAGTATCACCACAATCCGCTCGCGTGCAAGGATGTGAACGACGATAATCATCATACCGATCGTCTCTAGTGTAGTGGGGTCGTGTCGGTGAGTCAACACGAAATCTAAAAGTGATGTGTTGCGATCGAGAATAATCGTCGTAGTAACGTAAAGAACTCCCCGACGGGGCTCAATGGACGCAAGTGTAAGTGGACTCGAAACTTCCAAATTGAGGAGAGGAATAATAATGATACATAGACATAATAAAAACCATATATACTCAACAACTGTGTATCGAAAAGTGTGCGCAACCTCGCTCTGATACCAATTGACGCAGGACGAATCTATAGGCGGCGGGTAACGGTGACCTAACACTTACATGTTATGCAAATCTGACGGTTAAATCACAATTAGATAATAAATAATAACATCTCACACAAAAAATCAAAGCAAGGCAAAATAATTTATTAAGGCAAAGCAACCTTAGGCTTTTCTTTGCATGGAGGGCCAAAGCAAGGGCGCGCGGCGAATGAACCCTGCAAATCGCAATAATTATTCAAACAAACAACCACAATACTGTTGAGAGCAATGAATAAATCAATACGTTTTTGTCATTGTTGTGCCTATTAATTTTTTATTTTAAATCTAACTCAAATTCTTTCTTACAGGAGGAGGGATCTTACAAGGCTTTACAATAATCCATTTAAAAAAGATGATGAGTTTCATCAAATAAATGGTACCGAGAAGGGTACTCGTCTCCTAGCAGGAAGAAGTTTTTCTTCTAGTAAAACTATTGAGCAGACTTTCATGGACTTGATGTCGATGTTGTGTTTTATTTTTTTACTTGTGTGTTATTTACTAACCATATTATATTGTGTTAAGAAGACTATTATTGTCTTGCAGGTGTGTGTTATGTGCTTTGAAGCTGTGTGAGTTTATTGCATGAGTAACCTCCATTTGATACGTGACTTTTATTTATATGTATTAGTCATTGTTATAGAGATTATCATTGTTATTGTCTCTCATGCTTCCATGCATAACATTACTTAAGAAGTAAAACATTTTCATGAAATAAGAAGTTAAGAAAAACATTTTTATGTTCTTTTCTGAATTTTGCAGCGCGGCCTACGTAAAACTGAATATGATCCATTAAATAGTCATTATTTGTTGTTGACTCCTTGAGACAAGTTTTAGTTAACATAAAAAACGAACAACTTTTATGTTGGACGTTTCTCATTTTTTTTATTCTATCATGGCCGAAAATATTTTTTTAACAGCCATTTATTTGTTTTTTTGGTTGGCCGAATTTTATTTAAATCTAAAAATAGTAATGGGTTGTTACTATCTAATAGACAACCTTTGTGAATGGATGCATGGAATTTGTTTATTATTTTTGAAATTAATTATATACTAATTATAGTAAAAACTAATTATAGACAAGGTCGTGAATTCCAAATTTTTAGGCAGTTGTCGTGGTTATCCACCAAGAGGCGCATCTTTTGATTTAAGACACATGGAAATGGCAATGTTCGGTCAATTTAAGAAGATTAAAAATCTTCATTTTGCGTGTGTTGTAAGTGGTTTTTGAAGGATTAAGTGGATAAAAAATCTGGGCAAAAATTTGGTGAAGTTTTGGAGGAGACAAACTTCATTCAAGGCCAAAACTGCTTGGCCGCTTCTTCAAGGAGAAAAGGAGTGGCAGTGAGACTCAAGGAGTTTAGGGCTGCTGTACAAAAGCTTCATCAGGGAGCACACTTTAATTTCTCACAGAGAATTGAAGGGTTATTCAAGTCCAAGACTTGAAGTGGATAAAGAATCAATTTCTTCCAAGTCTTCGGCAAGGAGAGAAAACCATTGTGGAGTTCTTCAAAGAAGACAAAGTTCCACTCAAGTGTGAACTTTTAAGGTGAAATCATTCTCATACTCTAAGTAGAGACATGATAAGTAGCATTTAATCATTTGATTTTGAACTCACTTCTTTGCAAAAGAAGTCTAGAATTTTAAATCCAAGTTTTCTTTTAAGAAATCTTTTTAACTGTTTTTAAGAACATTATCTTCATGGTATTTTGAATTTGGTGTTTGTTAAAATTATAAGTATTTCAATTTTTTATTTAAATTAACATTGTGTAATTTTATGAGACATGAAATTTATGTATAAAAAAAATCCAAAACACTATAAATTAAAACAAATACAAGAGGCTCAAACAAGTATAAGATCCAAACCAATAATAGTAGTGCTGAAAATAATAAACCAATACAACAAAATCTCACCAAATAGTGGGCTGACCAAAACGCTGAATAATCCGGAGCCGGATGCGTTTTGACGGCGATCTAATATGAAACCGGTGGCGTTGAAAGAGCATAGGTGGCTGTCGGAAGGTGGAAACAGACCGAAAATGTGTAGTTCTGGCGACGTATGGGTAGATCCAGGCGAGGGAAGGATGGATCTGATGTTTAGGAGCGGATTCGGGCTAGGGGATGAGGAACGAGTGAGGGGAAAAGCGGATCGGGGCTGAAATTGTCCAGATCTGGACAAATCCAATCGGGGGAAGGCTATAGGAGGTGGTTCCACGATAGGGGGTTGAGGAGGCCAAAACTAGCGGCTGGAGGCTTGGCCGGTTGTTGGGAGGGCTGTGGAGAGGCGGCAGGATGTTGTAGAGGAGTGGTGGAACGGCGGCAGTGAGAGGGAGGGCTGGGGGGTTGGCGGCGACTGGCTCTGAGGGCTACAATAGGAGCAGTTGTGGCTTGGGGGAAGGGAAATGGTTGGCGGCGGTTTTAAGAAGAGGAGGTCAAGCAGTGGTGTGGCTTGGGAGGGTCGGCGGTGGGCTGCTGGAAGGGGGGTTTGGGAGGTGGAAAAGAGGCTTAGGGTTAGAGAAAACCTTGGGGAAGGAGATACACACCTAGGAGTTATCACCTAGGGTTCCGCGGAGTCAACACCGTGGTGGGATCGCGGGAATCCCGTAATACAATTCGCCAAACTCTGCAATGCTTCTAATCAGCCCCTACATGATCTATTTATAATAAAAGGAGGCTAGGGAATCCCACCATCGACGGTTATGGTTGGCCAGAGGTGGGGTCAGCCAAATACATCAAAATAAATAAATGCAAACATAATAAACTAATATATGAAATCGATTTGTAACGTGAATCTGGATGCATCCGCAGAGTCCGATCATCGATCCGGGCACGCCATATATGGTAAGTTATCAAATCTGCCCCGAACGGGCCCAAAATTCATCCTCCACTGCCGCTCCACGTCTCTGCTCTGCATCAAGCATCTTCATAGGTTCACAGTTTAACCTAAATAGACTGTTCTAAATAAACAAAATTCAATTACAGGAAAATAACTGCATGGACAATTTCATGAAAAACCGCAGTGAATCAAAAATAAAACAGAAACTATAAGAAAAACTAGATTAGTTTTCCCAAGAAAGAGAAACAAGTCAAAAAAACATTAAAAAACAGCAAGAGTATTTAAATGCACACAACTACAAAAATTCAATAATTGTACAAATGGAGAAACCTTTTATGAGAGTTGTCTGGCACTAAAAGGCTATCACTGGCTGAGCATAACATCGATGTCAAAAATGATGGAAGAAAATTGACATCAGATAAAATCAGCCTCTTTTGGTTAAGCATGGACTCCAAAAAGTTTCCAAAATTTGGTGTTGACACACATTGCACAAACATTGCATCATCCCCTGTCATTTTAGTATATGTATAAAGTCAGTATGATTTCCAACGGAAAAACAAGGGAAATGTAATTATGATGATAACGGAATACCTTTCTTCAGTCGAGAAACATCATAGCTCTGCCACAGTTTATAAATTCCTTCTACGCAGTTTACAGCAGCAGTTCGAATTTCCTACAACCATCAAAATTTCTGATTTCAGTATGCAGAATTGCAAAAAAGATTTAATTTAAACTCTAAAAAGCAGTAAAAATGTCTAAAATTAAGTGAGATGGCCAAACCTTGTTAGCACTCGCAAGTGGTACAAGAAGGGAAGGAAGCATTAAAAGTGCCAATAGGGTATTTTCATTTGTTGAGCTTCTATCCGATGAATGCATTGAACAAATAGAAACAAATGAGAATAAACTTTCCACCTGAACCTCAGAAGAAACTCCTGACAAGGAATGAGAATCAAAAATACAAATCAGGAAAAAAATTGCAGATGCTAATAGTAATTTAATTTCAATGACAAAAATATTATATGAAATCATGAGAACATCTAAAACATAGAAAAAACTACTAATAAAATGCCTTGCATTGAATAATTTTGGCAAGTACCAAGTAATTGGTTGTATATAGAATTATTTTGAAGCATACAGTAAATACGGATAGACCTGTTTAGCTAAAAGAGTATAACTAAACAAGATGTGTTAAATTACAAGCTCCAGCTATCCCGGTAAGCTTATCAGTAGGTAACCATCACCAAAAATAACTCCATACATTGATGTAGATATCATATGATTGATTCTCTAGGCTAGGTCAAGAGGATGCATCAATTTATGGAGTCGGCATCTATTGCTCTTGTTCATCTCCGATGATATATCAGAGTGAGTTCAAGATCACTCTGATACCATTACATTCTTTTCTTCAAATATGGTATTGAAGTTTATGTCGGTGCACCATGCTCTCTTGTGGGCTGCGTCTGCATGCAAGCGGGTTACGTCCCTATCCCTAACTGCGGAGAAAACAGAGCTTTGACCTTCACTGGATTTTTTTGCAGTGTCGCCAAGCATGGGACTACAACCTTATCCCTAACTAAAACCAGACAGGGCTCTGCCCAAACACTGGACTTCTTTTTGGCGGAGCCGTCGGACATGAGGCTTCACCCATATCCCTAACTGTGCTCGTGAACGACTTCATTGTCTCAACAGCACCCACAAATGGGTGTACTCTATGATTTTATCTTCGAGCATGGGATAGGTTGCCTAATCTACTTGTGTGTTGTAGATTTCTCAGAGATCTACTTCCAAAATTCTGACAAGCTTCTAGAGGTTGTACCTTGCTTTTGTTGTCTCTCGAATTTGCTTCAATAGCTTCTTACAAAATTTTGTCAAGCCTTTAAAGGTTGTTGCTTGATTCTTTTAGCTTCAGAAACCATAGTTAAGGCTATTCCTTCAGTAGATTGCTTCCATCAGCACAATCTTGGATACTTCCAACAGCAAATCACAAGAACAGTTGCTTAACGTTGTATGCTTTATCCACTCACCAGAAACATATATATATATATAGAGAGAGAGAGAGAGAGAGAATTTATCTGATCGCACCCGCATCATTGTTTTTAATATTTATCGTCCTGTCATACAAGAAACATATTGTACCCGGTACCCATGCCAGTTCTTCCTAGATTTGGAATGAGGGGATTTCTTACATCTATGTTTACGATTAATACCATGTTATCAGATAATTTGAGAGGATAATATCATTTGCAAATCATGTTTCCCAACACACCATCCTTTAGACTTCCTCCTAAAATGTTTGGTTTTGTGGACTGCGTTCGCATCATTGGATCTAACAAAGATAAAAAAACATGAACTATCAAATGAATCCATGTCATCCATCCAGGGAGCACGTAGCAGATTCTTTGTTCGTTGTCGATCTAGGTAACAAAATTGTCAGTCTCCGTCGATCGATCTCAGTCGATCCAGTGCACAACTTCTCCTTCTATGTCTTCTTCTTCTCCTCCTCCTCTTCATAACTGCTATATCATTTACCTGCTAAGTGCATCTCTTATGCTCCTCTTCTTCGTCTCTAATTATCCTTCTTCTCCACCAATGCAGAGGAGTTTTGATATAAGGAAAATTTCTCTCCATCTGCACACGAGTTTATGTTCATGTTCGGCTTCACGCTAAGCAATTGTTAATTGATAATGTTCAAAAAAATTCAATATTGTCTAGTGAGTACATATGGATTATTAGTCTTGCTTCGCTTATGGTGATGTTTTTTAACTTACACAACTCATTTTTAATCAACATGTCGCTTTATTTATGCTGGGCACTTCTTTTGGAAAGTTTTGTGCTTAGATTTCAATGCTGAATTAATGTTTATTTTTCTATTTTTTAAGAACTGAAAACTGCGTTATGCTCTAATTTGATTTTTTTGCTTCTTTAATATCCCGTTCTTATGATTATATATATACATATATAATTTATTATTATGTATCTCATCATACCCGTATCCTTGTTTTTTTTAAAATTATGTACCTTAGTACCATATATGTATTGTATCCGGTACCGGTATAGGTGCTTCCTAGATGTGGAAGGAATCCAGGAAGGGATTTCTTACTTCTATAATTTGGGAGGATAATATCATTTGCAAAGATAAAAAAAAAACAAGGATACGGACTATGTGATGGTTTTGTGGACTTTGATCACATCATTGGATATAACAAAGATAAAAAAAAATAAACATGAGCTGTCAAATGTATCTATGCGGGCTATGTGCTAACCAAAGGTATATAAATCTGACACACACATACACACCCAACTACATAGAACCAGTATCTCTGCAGATGTATCTTTTCTTGAGGACATCCCCTATTTTTTCTTTCAGTCATAGAACAAGTGATGATGTCAAATCATGAGGATGTTCATCAAGGAGGGTAAGATGCTACTCCCACTTTTGTTTTCCTTGATGAATCACGGAGTCCCAAGAACAAAATTTTTTAGGGGATAGGTTAATAAGAAATTTAGTCCACTCAAAGCAGGCGGGGCAACGGTATTAAAATTTGGATGTAATAGAGACATAAAATGATTCAAGCTTATCAGAACCGGAATCAAACTAGTGTTTAGACTAAGAAGACCAGTACTCATTGTCCACCATCCATCTCCTCCCTAAGGTCCAGAGAATTGAGTCCATTTATGAACATGCCCTTACCACCCTAAGAGTGGGTGGGTGTGAGTGATATTCTATCGATCAATATGTGGAGTACCACACCTCTCTCTCTCTCATATCGCCAGTACTTGCACTATGTTCAATCCTAACAATTTGTCTAATACCTCTTCCCCACATTGGAAGAAAAGCATAAATGTTGAAACATAGCATTGGGTGAAGTGAGCATTTACCGTTAAATAACAACAAGATAGTACCCTCGATCTCTATAAGGCCGGGTTTGTCGTTTGAATTCACTCAAATTGATGGAGTGGATTTTCACGAGATTTTAGGGACTCTCCACAAACTTGATGTCGAAAATACTTCTTTACAAGAATCCTCAAGAAGAAATTCATATGGCTCTCACTCAGATTATCTGCTTCTCGAGCCAAGTATGTCAGTTAAAAAGGCTTTCTTTAGTCCTAAATAATCTCCACGAGCTCAACTTAACTATTTGAACTAACCCAGAATTTCAACATGTCAGTTAAAAAGGCTATCTTTAGTTCTTCATGTTAACTGTACAATTGTCAAGAGCTCGCAGTAAGTGGCAAACACGGTCTGGAGGAGAGGAGAGAGCAGGAGGAGGAAGCAAGTACACCTCCTGCTGAAGATCGCCGCGAAAAAAGGCATTCTTCAGGTCGAGCTGGAACAGTGACCAGCGGCGAACAACTCCAAATGCAATAAGAGTACGAACATCGGTCATGTGGGCGACCGGAGCAAAGCTTTCGTCATAGTCTCGTCCCTGCTCTTGTTGAAAACCACGAGCAACAAGTCGAGTCTCGTACCTCTCCGTGGAGCTATCTGAGCGAGTTTTGACCTTAAAGATCCACTTGCAAGTAATAGACACAGCATCGGGTGGAAGAAGGACACTCTCAGGTACGAGTGTGCTTGAGTGCCTCCAACTCAGCAGACATGGCAGCCTGCTACTCTGGTATCTGGGCAACCTCACGGTATAGGAAGTCGGCTCTGGAATACCACGGGCAGTAGCAGGAAGGGAAGGCATGTCCAATGGTAGAGTAGCAAGGCTAAGGCAGACGAGAGGATGTCTCACACGAAATGGGTAGTGGCGCGCGTGAGGATCATCCACAGGATACTCGCTGAAGGAGATAGGCACAGAGTCCGGGGCACTGGAGGCGAAGGAACGGAAGAGGGACGGCAAGTGTAGTGATATGGAAGGGGGGCGGCAAGCTCGTCAGGGGGAGAAGTGAGTGCCGAAGGGGAGAAGTGAGGAGGTGAGACTGGAGAGGTCGAAGGTGGTGTAGACTGCGGCGAGGGGGGAGGAGAGGAACATACCGGAGGAGAGGAGACATGAGGCGGTGAGATGGGAAGGGTGAGAAATTGCACATCAGAGGGATTAGCAGATGGGTGTGAGGTCGAGGGGGCAGAGAACACAAGGAAATAGTGAGACTCGTCAAAGGTGACATCACGGGAGATGTAAAGTCGACATGCAACAAGGTCATAACAGCGATAGCCCTTATGCTCAAGACTATATCCAAGAAATATACAGGGAACAGACTGAGCAGAGAGTTTGGTACGCTCACGTGGAGGGAGTAAAACATAGCACCGACAGCCAAAACAAAAAGATGAGTGTAACAGGGGGGGCGACAGTACAAAAACGCACCAGAACTCTGGCCCCGAATGAAAGTGGAAGACCGCAGGTTAATTAGGTATACAGCAGTGGAAACAGCCTCAATGTGGTGAAGAGATAAGGAGCGTGCGGGCAGTCACAATAATGTGGTGATGCTTCCTTTCAGCGGTGTCATTTGAGCGTGAGCATCGGGGAAGGCAAGCTGAGGGAGAGTGTCATGGGTAGCCAACAGATCACAAAAGGCATGAGAGAAGTACTCCCCCTGAGTCAGAACGAAAAATACATATGGAAACCAAAAACTAGGTGCGCACCGTAGCAGAAAAAATAACATATATTTGAAAGAATTCAGAACGAGAATGCATAAAATAGACCTAACAATAACGAGAATAGTCATCAACAAAGATAGCATAGTACTGATGTTCGTCTTTTCATATAAAAGGTATGAAACCTCGTACATCAGAATAAACTAAATTAAAACAACGTTGAGACCTAGATTCACTAAATTGGTCGGGGAGTTGTAGCTTTTTACCAAGCTTACAACTCGTATAAGACTGAGACCAATTAATAAAAACATGACCAAGGAAACCGCGACTGATGAGAGACGCAAGACGCGAACCACTGTGATGACCAAGACGGTGATGCCACTGAGAGAAGCCCACCAAAGGAAGACAAAAAGTAGAAGCCGCTGGTGACGATGGAGTGGATGGAAGATAGAGACGATCAAGGACGTACACCCCACTATTGCGACAACCAACTCAAAGGAGTGTCTCTATCAGACGATCCTGCACACGGAACGCAAACTCTTCAAAAATAACAAGACAACCATGGAATGTGAGTTGGCTGGCGGATATAAGATTCATGAATAACTTGGGTATGTAAGCAACATAGGAAACATGGAAATGGTTGGTATGAATGAGGTCACGACTGGTGATGGGAATAACGGTGTCATCTGCAACTATAATACTAAGGTCAGAAGAGACAGACAAACGGGACGAGAGTTGGGTGGCATCATAGGTCATGTGGAAGCTCCAAATTCAAGCAACCAGTCAGAGGGAGAGATACCTGTAGGGGCGGAGGCAGTCGGCTGGGAGGCAGAGGCGTCAAAAGCATTAGGTGGAAGGATGAAGGCAGAGGAGCGAGGCAGTGAACCCAGGGAACGTTGTTGGGAAATCATCTGGGCAAGCTCAGATATAGAGAGAGGTTGTGTCGGAGCAAAAAAAGTGAGTGGAATGTGCACCAGGAGCACGCTGCTGACCAGACTATTGAGCCCTCTGAAACTTGCGACACTCAAATTTGACATAACCAAGACATTGTTAGTAGTGACAGCGTACAAGCGGGCAACAAGTTGCACTGGACTGAGCTGCAGAAGATGTCGGAGGACGAGAAATAGGGTGGCCCGGAGTACTATAATCAGACAAAGGCAGCAGTGGACCACTCATAAGAAAAGACTGCGGTGGAAGCTGGGGAGAAGCCAGAACAGCACGAGGCATCACATCAGGAGTAGCAATGTCCAAAGAGTGGAGATGAGTCTCCTCAGCAATCACCAAGGCCAAGGTATCGATGAGAGACGGCGAAGGGTCCCGGTGCCGAAGTTGTGCAGCGCGTAAGAATCCCATAGATACACTGGAAATCACGATCTTGGAATGTAGTAACACAGTGAGTGCACGTAGCGCAGGGGAGAGGAGTCGTCTCATCGCACTGACGCCAGAGGTCCAGGAGCTCACCCTTGATTATTAAAGGCCCACCAAGGCGCAAATATGTCTTGGAGCCTAGGCGCAAGGCTCAAGGTACAGGTGTGTGTCTGACGAAGGCAACGCGCAACGACATCCACTTTAAATTATCAACATCAAACAACAATTCATCTTCTCGATCAAATTATTTATTTATTCTACTAATTAATCATTCATTACGATCGTTTATATCTCTTAAAAATAAAATTAATGTGGTCAGTTGCATCATATCTCAATCTCAGCGCACAATTATATTTTACAAACACCAAATCAATAAAAAAATTTATTGAGTTCTTGCATTTTTTCTTTGTTCTTGAAAAAAAAATTACAAAAAAAACTCACTCAGACGCACTTTTTATGTTCTAAAAGCGCAAATAAGGCGCAACCCTCTGAGCCTGGTGAGGCCTGAGCCTTAGGCGTGTCTTTAACAACATAGAGCACACCAAAGAAAACTTGTACAATCTGATCACACTAGTAGCAGTCACCAAGGGTCTGAAACAGAGAGTAGCGCAGGGCCTGGCAAGATGGTAGGTAGAGACAACGCAAGTTATCCTAACTTATCAAAGGCGCAAGGCGCACCAAGGCGCAAAGGGCCCCTGGAGCCTAGGCGCGCGCCTGAGGCACGTGAGGCGCATAAATTGGGGAAAAAGGAAATTGAGCGAATTGGGAGCTCAATTCGCTGAAATTGAGCGAATTGGGCGGCCAATTCGCTGAAATTGAGCGAATCTGGCGGCCAATTCGCTGAAATTGAGCGAATCTGGCGGCCAATTCGCTGAAATTGAGCGAATCTGGCGGCCAATTCGCTGAAATTGAGCGAATTGGGCGCTCAATTCGCTGAAATTGAGCGGCGAACGAAGCAGAGTAGCGGCGAAGGAAGCACAGGAGCGGCGAGATTTCAACCCTAAATGAATTCGTCGTGAAGTGAATCAATTTAAGCCCGCTTCTTATAGTCCAGGCCGGAAAAAAAAACCCTAAACCGGCTGCGCCAAAACCGGAGAACGCCTAGGCGCGCCTAACCCGCGCCCGAAACGCCAGCAAGGCGCGCACCTAGGCGCGCCTGGGACGCTCCTGAGCCACTTCGCCCGCCTCGCCCGTGTCCAGGAGATGTGTTGTGCGCCCGGTGCGCCCGGCGCCTCAGGCGCGCCTAAGCGCGCGCCTTGATAACTTAGAAGTTATCCCACGTCGCCTCGGTCGTAGGTAACTCGTAGACGTTCATGTAAATGGGGACCTCGCAAAACTGACAGATGACGGCTATCGCGCGAGAGTCGTCCGAGCGCCACCTTGCCCAGTCGAAACGCTGGAAGGAAGTGGTCGTGCAGACAGTAGAAGAGGAGTCCGCAGGACTGGCAACCAGTGGGGGAGAAGCAGGCTCAATGTCGTCAATGTGGCCCCATAGATCAGGGCCACGGAGGATCACGCTGATGGTGGCGGGCCATGCCTTGTAGTTCCGCCAGTCGAGGATAACATCAGCCTTCTCGAGAAAAACAGATGAGATGTGAGACGATGTCATCGAACCAATGAAGGATGGAGGTGGCAGGAGAAGAAGACCAGCCGAGGAGGTCGGGGTTGCGGGATCAGAAGAACATCAGCTAAGGAGGTAGAGGCTGCGGGATCAGCCGGAGAAGGAGGAGAACAAGGCCGCGGTTAAGACTCCGGCGGAAGTTGTCGATGTCGACGTCAGAGCGGGACAAGACCAGAGCTGCGACTGGAGAAGCTCCAGGGATCCGCGAATCAGCGATGGGAAGCAGCAACGTTAGAAACCATCCAGCGACGGGATTGGCGAGAAACAGTAACGACGGGAAGCAGCGACAGATCGGCGAGAAACAACGTTGACGGGAAGAAGCAACAGATCTGTGAGCGCTCGGGATCCGCGAATCAGCGATGGGAAGCGAATCATTAGCGAGAGGCAGAAGCGGATCATGATAGACGCTCGTGGAAAACGCTAGCCTCAAATACCATGATAGAAAAACAATGATTCAATGGAATATCTCAACAATAGGGTATACACATATACATATATATATACATGAGAGGGTGATCACAGCACCCGAGGTGAGTCTAAGCTATATCTACAATTGTACCATATACAGTATCTCTAACACATCTTAGTATGCAATTTGCATTGGGTTATACTATGTAGTTAAAATAGAGATGGCATAACAAAAACTCAAGAAAGGAAAATTAACAAGAAGAAATAACAGGACAGCAAGGACAAAAGAAAAATTAATGGCTTACAAAGAATCAGAAAAGCAACAATAAAAAATAGAATGATGGGTCAACAACAAACCTTCTTCCACAAAATATTTTGACAGAAAATTAAAAGGAGCCTCGCAACAATTCCTGACAACAACAGGAAGTTGTTTCTTGAAGATATTAATGGAACTTGATGAGGCAAAAAAGAGAAACAGCTGATCGAGAAGCAAAAGTTGCTGATCTTTCAACTGCACACAAGAAAATTGAAAAGATAGAAAAAAAGATATCCAAATGTTCATAATGTAAAGTTGAAAATTCATCAAATGAATGACATACCAATTTATTAGCCCTGGCAACTGTAATAATTTTTTCCAGCAAGCACCAATTAACAGAAACAAGTATCTTTTTACTTAACATGTCAGCATCAGAATGCAACAGCTGATTTGCTAATCGCATGTATGCTTTATCAAATCTTTCCATGTTTAACTGAAAGACAGGAAAGAAAGGAAATAAAATTATCAAGTAATGCTACAGTAACCCAATACTGTTTCCCAAAAATAAAACTGCCTAGAGCATAACCACGCAGATTATTAAGGATATCAAAATAGTTTTCAAGTATATAAGAATCCATTTTGGTAACTCTAAGAATATAATTTTTCCTTTTTTAAGCAATTAGTTTGATATTATTGAATGTCTTCAAATTGGTAATTTTATAGAATGAAAATACAACACAGAAATCTAGGGAATTGTTGAATGTCCTTCGTGAATGCACATTAAAAGAATTGTTTATGAACCGCACAACAGTAATGGAGTCTTGAAAATATTTTTTTGAGAATCTGAAGTAAAAAAACAAATCAGAAAAATAATTGAAATATAACTGCAACTTGTAAAACCATATACCAACCTCTCCAGCAACGATAGCAGTACACTGAGATTCTACTTCACACCACTCTTCCTTGAGAAACTTTGCAGCAAGGACACCATTGTCAACAAATAACATCTCATACCACTCATCTTTAAGAGCTGCAAAGCAAGCTTCAAACAGCCGCGAGAGTTTTGCAAAATCTGAAATCAGAATGCTAAAAGCACTAAGTTATACAGCAATACATCAGTTGGAGGGATATCAAGACTCGGGTTATTCACAAATGTGTCGAAGTTAAACCATGGCAGGTGTTATAAGCGAAACAAGGAATTCACTCAAACTTCTAATTGACTTGAGAATGAATTATAAATTCTCATAATCAACCATGGCTTGCATTAAGTTAATCCATTTAACTCAAATTTGATTTGATATATGAAGCACATAAACACATGGGATTTAACACACATTCATGTATACATATACATAAGTATTTACAAAGCACGGATAGGCATATATGCAAGCTTATGCATGTGCACATATATTATAAGTTATTAGGACCATTTACCGGGACATCCACTGCCAGTTTGGTAAATTACAGGTTTCACCCCCTCCATCTCTTGAAATTACAAAAACCGCCATGTAAATTTACATTTCATAACATGCATGCTCGTATAAATGCTTCCTCAAAGACTAATCACCAGGAATCTACCCAAAGGATTCATTGATACTTCAAATACATATCAAATGAAACGACATGTTCACCTCCTCAGGCTTGCACAGTCACACAAAAGTTGGTATAAAAGTCTATATATGTATATGTTGACTGATTGGTTCTGCTGTGGATACAGGATCAACTACTACATATTGCACAATTGTTGGTCAAAATCTAGTAATTTAGCAAAACAAGAAACAAAATGCAGTGGTCATTTCTAGCGTAGAGGTCAAGTTCAGACTAAGGGAAAAAAGTATTTGCTGTGAAACGACATGTTCACCTCCTCAGGTTTATGAGCGTGAATCTAAAACGAGATTTGAACCTCATGATGGCGGTGAAGTGTATCAGATCACACTGTGAAACAAGGCGTCGCTGACAACAACCAAGTCAAAATGATTGCACAAGGAAAATTTAAGTTATGTAAACTTCACCAAAGAAAAGAAATGAAGATGAAATTTTATTTGATTCATTTAGTCAAAAAATAATTCAACACTCAGCCTAAAATCATGCTCGTCCAATCTTCAAGCTACTTAATGAACTTCCAATCATGAATCCTCAATATATGATCTACCAACTAAAGCCAACTTAAAGAAAAGCCTAATTCATGGTAACAACTCAATAAATAGGCCCCAATAAATTCTTAATGAATACCTAGTAGCAAATGAAAAGAAGCCATGGAAGTGCCAAATAATATTGAAGTGAGAAAAAACCAGACATAAAACCTTACCGAATGATTCAGATGCCCTAGCTTATAAGTTTGAGTTTCAAACACAAGTCCCATCAAGTTTCAAATTTTTCAACAGAGAAAAACTAAGATAAATAATTTCACTGGCAAAAAGAGGTTTTAAATCACTCATATCAAAATTGTAATGAAAACAATAACTAGTGAAAGGAGAAAGGTAATTACATAAAACCTTCAATGTACAACTGAAATTAGAAAAAACAGAAACTCAGCAGACGATAATACAAAATTTATTACAACATAAGGAAAAGTAAGCACTCAATATCGTTTGAATTAAAGCCTTGTCAGCATTGGATAGTAAATGTTGTTGGCACTTATGTTGGTAGGGGGAAATGTGATATACTAAGATGGAAGCAGAGCAAAACTATGAAAGAAAATTAAGGAATGAATCTGTAGAAAAGAATAATACAAGTGATATTGAAGATAAGATACTATAAATTTAGGTTTAGGGATATGCAATGGGCCCACTATCCTGTATCCATTATTTGTATGTTTATCTTACTGATTTTTAATTAGAGTTGTTATGAAAATCACGCTTTTACCGTATGAGTGTGTCAGTGCATCCCGCATCTTTATCTTATGTTTACATCATGCATCCTTTATTTAAAGACCCCTTAGATCAGGAAATGTGCAAGCAATGATTAATTCTCTTTAATCTCTTTCTTAGATCTCCTCCTCTCCTCCACAAGTTAGGGTTGAGCAAGGCTCCCCAATTCTTCATCATCCCCCTTCAGTTATGCAATTGGGAAGCCCTTAACAACTTAGTATTAGAGCCAAACTTCATCTCCACTCCAACCAGCACAACAACCCAACGTAATGTCCCTCTCGATGTGTCGAACGATCAACTGGACCCTCCGTGAACGGGGAGTTCTCGGCATATTCCTCTCCTTTTGTTGAGAGATCTTATTTGCGACGAGAGCGCGATCACGGAGTTCCTCTCCTTCCAGTCATTACATAGACATTGTAGCTTCCTGTTGGTAACAATGAAGCTCCAAGTTCATAACTAACAACTGGAGGACAAGGTTCCAAGGACCGTGACAATCATCGCGCGATGCTCATTCCTGCTACAGAGCACATCATTTCACTCGAATCCAAAGGATTATGCAGAAAAATAGGTAGGCCAAAGGCAAATTAAATGGAAGTTGCTTGAGATAATTTATATAGCTAAGGCTTTAATGCCTTAGAGGAAGATAATATAATGGAAAGCGCAGGGCAGCACGGTGCACAAAGCATCCCTGTGCAGCGAGAGTCCGGGAAGGGTCTCACTACAAGCGTGAAATGTAGGCAAATCTTACCATGCATTTTTGCAAGAGACTGCTTCCAGGACTCGAACCTGCCTCAAGGTCACACGACAACACCTCAACCGGTGTCCCAAGGCTTCCCTTCACAAAGATAATATAATGGAAAATTAAAAAATGATAATTCTAAAGAGCGGATATGTACGGATAACGCCAAACATCGAAATAAGAAGATATAATAGAAGAAGAATGCAGACAATAAATCAAATGCACAGAACGTGTAGGGCACACCTTTGCAAGAAACCAAAGCCTGAAGAAGAATGAAGAAGAACAGACATTTTGCCAGTTGATTTTGCTTGCTACAACCAACTAGCCACTCCATATGATCTAGCGGATTTTCAATGAAAGTTTCGGCCAAAACTCGAATTGTCCGTAAGTTCAACTCAGTCATCTTCCCATGCTCTAACCCCTACATATTTATAGGAACAGCTAAAAATTAGTTGTGAAAATAGAAATTGTGAAACTACAAAACGCTCAAAAAAACACAATACGGGCATGCATAATAGGACAAGCAAGAAGATGAAGAATAATGTGCAAATTTCAAAGAAAAATCATGCTTAACGTGATGTTAGTGCCTATATTGTAAATCTAAAAAGCTAGTTTTGAAAATAACGGGTTGTTTTTGAGAAAAAAGAAGACATTGTAGCTCCTATTCCCACACTTACACTGTCAAAATGAGGTGGCTGAGACAAGAACATAGCTCCTACTTCCAGCGTAAAATTGCACATGAAAGAACATATGTAAACTGTTCTTTAAAAATATAATGAAGGTTCAGTTAAGTGACTTTCTTCATTACTTTCAAATTGATATTTTCCCTTAAAATAACTACACAACCCAAAAGAATTGTGTTGGATGGTTAAAATGACAGAAGAAATTACAAAGGTAGATACCACTCTACATGGATACAAACCTTTACTTGGCAGTCAAAGAAATCTGAATCACATATTTTGAATTTGGAGTAAGATGGCCATTGCAATTTCCTAACAAGCTCCAAAGCTTTTATATTCAACCTCCAAGTCTGCAAAGTACAAAATATAATTCAATCGAACATGCAACACCTTAGAAATAAAGGAAATTACTACAATGTATAAAGAGTACCCACTGATAATTAAAAATATATGCTTCAAACTGGAACATAATTGCAATTATTTACATTAGAGTAATATAACAAACAGGAGACCCAAAAAAAACATTAAAACTTTTAATGCATACAGAAATTCAATATCAGTATTTAAATAATATTAGATGACATTTAGCTCTTTCTTTACTTGCATTTAGAATGCCCTCATCACAAGCTCAGGATCATTCTGCATTGCTAATCTCTGAAGGTTCTCATAGATGTATAATCCCTACTTTTGATGATAATCAAATAAAAAAAGTAAATTTGGTTATCCCCATTATAGATTGCAAGGATGCAACAACCCAAGCTTCAATATTCTCACAAGTGCAAATAAAGCAAGAGATGGTAAAGTTTTAACAAGTGTGAAAATGCATAATATTCTAAATTGCATATTGATTATTTTTTTACAAATAAACACACACACACATATAGATAGATAGATAGATAGATATATTAACATATATATACACCATAGGGCTTATGGGAAAGAAGCTTCATTTAACGTATCCATACTTCTGCCAAAATGGTCTTCAGCAAACTTTAGGACGTGATTTTCTTTAGACATATTCTGTGATATGACATACCTTCAATGTTAGAAGTATATCTTTAACAAAACTCCAAGATTAATAAACTTGCGTTTGTAGATATTAGAATTAAATTATTTTCATATATGGTAAATTCAAAATTTTAGTTAGTTCATTAAACTAAAATCAACTTCAAAAAAATTGAGCTTGGCCAACAAAAAAACATATTCTTATTCTTTAAGCATACATTAAATTTAGAATTATTTCATAAATTAAGGCATAGTTTCGCGGATGTATACTGGAAGACTAAGTAGAGCATTAAAATATGGACTAGTCTACTAGTCCTTAATTAAGGTAAAATTATTAATGATTAACATTCAATTTTCTAATGGCATGAATATGCCCATAAAAGAAAATCAATGAGGGAGAACTTGATTTATAATATTTGAAGAGCATATCCCCAATTGGTGAGACCTCTGAAACAAATAAATGTTACAACAATGAAGAAACTTTTAGAAGGTAAAATACTTTGGACTAACAATACAAAAAATGGAGTTTAAGTTAGCGTGAAAGTGAAATTCTATCATTCATCATTACATGTTGATCAAGTGATACTTAAATGTGATAAGTTTGATGAAATTAAAAATATTTTAAAGACTTAGTGACGCAGGGCAAATCTAGAGGTGGCGGGAAAACGGTGACCTAACCCTACATGTTATGCAAAGTCCGACGGTTAGATCGCAATTGAATAATAAACTTTAACATCCCACGCAAATAATTCAAGACAAGGAAAAATAAATTAATTAAGCGAAGCAAGCTTAGGTTTTCCTCCGCGTGGAGGGCCAAAGCAGGAGCGCGCGGCGAAAAGACCCTGCAAATCACAATAATAATCTAACAAGCAACTACCATGCAAGATATTCAAAACAAGTACAAGACCCAATCCAATATAAATAATTAAATATGCTGAAAATAATAATCCAGTACAACAAAATCTCACCAAATAGTGGGCTGACCACGACACTGAATAATACGACGCCGGAAATGCGTGTACGACAATCCGAGGTAGAACCGGCGGCGTGGAAATAATGGAGGTGGCTGTCCTCGGTGGCTGGAGATGAAAACGAGTCAAAAATGGATAGATCCGGCCACGAAGCGGTAGATCCGAGCGGGTAAGAGTAAATCCGACAAAATATGAGATCGGATCCGAGGTGACAATTTCGGGTCGGGGCTGATCCGGGTGGCGGGAGGATAAGGAAGGTGGTACCGCGGAGAGAACGGGGCTGGCAGCAAGGGAATATTAGGGTGACAAGGTGCTGTTGTTGGAGGTGAACAGGGGGTGGCTGGCGGCCCTGTAGGGGGTTGGGAGGGGGGCTAGGTGGCAGTTGACTGGGAGGAGAACAAGGGGGCGGCGGTTGAGAAAAAGGGAAGCGGCGGGGTGGCGATTTGTTGGGAGGGAGGGTTGGGGCGGCGGCTGAAAGAAATTCACTGCTCACTAAACTATATTAGTGAACAGTGAATTTCATTTTTCTACAGTGCCTAAAAGAAGAATGGTTGTTATAGGTGGAGTTTCTGGCCAGCAGTTCGGTGGATGATTTGGGGGTTGTATGGGAGCTGCGAGAGGGAATTTGGGAGGGGAAAAGAGGCTTAGGGTTAGGGGTTACCTTGGGGAGGGAGATACAAGCCTAGGAGTCGCCACCTAGGGTTCCATGGAGTCGGCACCGTGGCGGGATGGCGGGAATCCGGGAATAGCTTTCTCCAAATTCTGCAATGTCTCAAATCAGTCCACAAACCATCTATTTATAATAAAAGGAGGATTAAGGCATCCCACCATTGATGGCTATGATTGGCTGAATGTGGCGCCACCTAAATACATTAAAATAAAATGCAAAATAATAAAATAATATATCAAATCGGTTTGCAACGCGAATCCGAACACATTTGCGGATTCCGTTCGTCGATCCGGGCACGCCATATATGGAAAGTCGTCAAATCAGCCCCGAATAGGCCCAAAACTCGTCATCCGCTGCAAGTGCTCGTTTATGCTCCGCATCAATCTCCCCAACGTGAAAGAATTCATCTTCCGATGAATAGGGATCAGAATTCTCTCGTTGCATGCCGGGTAAAACTCGAAGAAGTCCATCAGAGGTCGCCCAAGTGTCGTCGCTGGAAAATTGTCTTCGCAAATCAACTCCCCCTGACTAAAAAGTTGTCATCTCTGGTGAATGGAGATGGTCGTGCTGAAGTCGAAGTTCAGGGGCGAATCGATCAAGCTCTGTTGCAAGTATCCAAGAGTCACCAACGTCTGTAGTGGGAATGCACTGGTGGAGTCTGGTCTCCATGATGCTCTCAACGCTCAACTCACGAGTGGTGGATCTCGGTGTGATCGGCGGCGCCGTCGGTAGAACCAAAGAAGACAAGTCCTCGGGTGGGTGGGTGTCTGAAGTAGGTGAGTACTGGTGGCCATCAGACATGGGTGGGCTATGGGGGTGGCAAGGCAATGGAAGTGGAGGTGTGGGCGGCTGGAAATCCCCACTGCATGGGTGCACATACTCGCAAGGCTCGTTGTACGGCGTCATATTCTCAACACTAAATACCAGGTGGATACTCATACTTGCAAGGAAATCAAGATCATAGGTGTTTGCTTCGATCTGTCTCATGATTATATAGGGATCCATTCATCTAACGCTCAAGCCTTTAGCAAGCATCGCACGGAGCCTCACAACGCAGATTCTCACCATCACTTGTTTGCCTTCATGAAGTACCTGCTCTTGCCAGTGAACATCCGTATGTGATATATAAAATTTAGTATCAATAAGGATTCTCTGTCGGAATGACTCATGACACAAATGCAAACGATGAACAGACAACATAACAGACTCATGCAAATGATGAAGAAACGACTCAACAGACCCATGCAAATGATGCAAATAAAACACGTCAAGCACAACATGCTCTCTATGGAAAAATCTAATAATGACTTGAAAATCTATCTCGGGAGGTCGCCTATCAGGAGGCTCTCTCGGTGGAGTGTAGAAAAACTCATCCAGTGTGAAACAAGTGCTCAGATGATCGTGAGAAACATCTATACTCAAGGGCAAGCTCATGAAGAGCAAAACGTCTCTCAGGGAGCGTAACACATCAAGCGGCTCACCAGGAGTCTATGAAAAGTCATCGCGAATGTGACGACACCCTGGGTGAAAATCGTGTGCACAGACTAGAAAGTGTGACTCTATAGTGTGGGGAGTATCCCAAAAATAAAGAACTCGTCTGGTGGGTCAGCAGGTGGTGCGTCCCAAAACTCATCGAGGCTGCGATGTGTCGCCAGATAGGATCCCAAAATATCAGGAGTATGCTCAAGTTTACTTGGGGGAAGTCCTAGATACTTGATGGTCCACTCAATATCCAACCACTGGGACAAGGTCAGGGGCGATAATGGAAGTGGCGTCAATAAGTCGATACTCATATACGAGTGGCTTACCTGAATCTCATCCTCACCAGGATGTGGCGGATCATCAGGAGGCTCAACAAGGGGGTCGTCACAGAACTCGTCACTAGGCTCATGATCCTCCATATGAGTACCATCGTGAGAGGTAGTGTCCCCTTGATTGAGTGACATAGTCGAGATCAACACTAGGCTCGAGTCTCTCGGTCGTGATACGACTCAGAGCAATGACAATGAGAGGGGGCATAGACCTCCTCTCAAGAATAGGTTTGTCAGTGCGGTGTCAAGACAAGAGTCTAGGGTATGGGTGTTAATCAACCCATGATGCGTCAAAAGTGGAGGTGTGGGTGAGGGACACAACACTGCAGACTCAATAGGTCGCTCAAGCTCACTCATAGTCGAGGTCACAAGAGACGAGTCGGAAATAAAAGATAGGTCGCTCACTGGGCTAAGCATCCCACCGGGGTGATAGCAATCCGCATCAGGTATCACTTCTGTCGTGGCTGACAAGACAGTGGTAGGTGTCATGGTGACCTCAGTATGAGAGAGACTCGTGCTGCGGAGGTCAAGGTGAGAATCTCATCGACCAACTCGTGTGTATCTCAAAGACTGTTTGTAATGAAGGGTGAGCTGATATGTCGACTCGAGGGACTTTGAGCTATGATAAATCACCTTAGTACGAATGTCAGATTGAAGCCCAGACCGAAATCGGGAAGTGGTCATGGCTGATATGTCGACTCGACTAACTCATCAATGCGATCCTTGTACTCAGTGACAGACACGGATCCTTGCTGAAGGGAAAATAATTGGTCGAGCAAGCGACTCTGATACGACGAAAACAAATACCTCTGACACAATGTACGCTTCATGTCCACCCAATTGGTGATGCGATGTAGACGATCTCGCTCGCGGGTGCTCTCAACGCTAGCCCAATATGTCATCGCCTGATCTAAAAGTCGAAGTTTCGCAAATTTGACACAACGCTTACCGAATACCTCAAAATGATCAAGATAATACTTCATATACACGAGTCAATAACTGAAAGACTCGGGACTCGATGAGCCGTCAAAGGAAGTGGCGGCAGTACGAAACTGACTCTTAAGATCTCTCTCGGAACGAACATCCTCATAATAATCATCTCTAAGGCAACCGAGTCGTGTCGAAGGATCAACACGATCTGCTCGCGTGTACGGTTAAGAACGACGACAATCATCATACTGATCGTCTCTAGCATAGTGGGGTCGTGTCGGTGGGTCAACACGATCTCTGAAAGTGTTGTACTGCGATCGAGAATGATCGTTGTAATAATGTAAGGATGAGAGCGGGTGCAAGTGGGCTCGAGACCTTTAAATTGAGGAGGGGAATAATTGTGACACCTAAACATAATGAAAAACATATAGACTCTACAGCTGCGTATCGAAAAGTGCATGCAACCTCCCTCTGATACCAATTGACGCAGGGCAAATCTATAGGCGGCGGGAAATCTGCGACCGAACCCCACATGTTATGCAAATCTAACGATTAGATCACATATTAGATAATCAAGTTCAAACATCCCACACATTTAATTCACAGAAAGACAAAATAATTTACTAGGGCAAAGCAAACTTAGGTTTTCCACTGCGTGGAGGGCCAAAGCAAGAGCGTTCTGCGAATAAATCCTGCAAATCACGATAACTTTTTAACAAACCACCACAATACAAGATATCCAAACTAGTATAGTGATCCAAGCCAATATAAATATGCTTAAAATAATAATTAAGTACAATGAATTCTCACAAAATAGTGGGTTGACCAAGACAATGGAAATTCCAGACCCGGGTGAGTAGATCGGCGATCAAATGTGGAACCGGAGGCGAAACGATGATGGCGGTGGCTGCCCTCGGTGGTGGATGGCGAGACGCCGAGATTGGGCCAGAAATAGATAGATCCGGCCACGAGGGGGTAGATCCGGGCAAGGGATAGATGGATCCTATGTTTAACGGCGGATCCGGGCGGTGGAAGGACGTACGGGTGGTGGAAATAACGTATCGGGGGCTGGAAAAAAATAACGTATCGGGGGCTGGAAAACTAGATCCGGACAGATCTGGGAAAAAATAGGGTTGCTTGGGGGTGGATCCACGAAGAGGAGAGGGAAAAACCCAAGGGGGCAGAAGGAGAGAGGTGGTCGGTTATGTGGCGGGCGGAGGAGGTGGCGGTGCTTTAGGGGGGCAGAGGAGTGGTCGGCCTAGGGATAGGAAGGGCTGAGGGAGGCGGACGGTGGAGAACCTGGAGCGGCAGGCCGGCTGCTGGTAGGAGCAGTCGAAGTTGACCGGCAACTGGAATAGGGAGGGGTGATCGAACCACTGCCAACTTGCCTGAGAGCTTCTTATCAAGGAGGTCGGGTGATCGAATCCCTCTTCAACAACCTTTTGGATTTCCTGTGGTGGGACCGGAGATGGGTTGGGGTGTACGTCCCGCGGGCCTGATAAGGCCCATCGGGTGGACTCCCGGTGGGATCCCTGGGCAGGTGCTGACTCGTGGCGCCAGGGTGGCAGGTAGGTGCCGATGCCTGTCCTGCATCATAAAAGTGCATCATAACCTTGCCTTTATGTTAGAAATACTACATAAAGGCAAGGTTATTTTCAGGCTAATGTGAACCTAGGACCCAATAGATATTAGGGTCCTAAGGTGAGATGCAGGACGGACGTCACACCCGCCTGCCACCCTGGAGTCCCGCCAGGGAGCCCACCATGGTGTCGCATCATGGCGGCTTTATCAGGCCCGCGGGCCGTACACCCCAACTCATCTCCGACGCCACAACAGATCCGATAGGTTGTTGAGGTCAGGGCTCGATCCCCCGACCTCCTTGATAAAGAACTTTCCTGCAAGCACCCATCACCAACTGATCTGCGGATCAGTTGGTGATGAGAAGCTTGCCTGAGAGCTTCTTATCAAGGAGGTCGGGTGATCGAATCCCGCCTCAACAACCTTTCGGATTTTATGTGGTGGGACCAGAGATGGGTTGGACTGTATGGCCCGCGGGCCTGATAAGGCCCATCGGGTGGACTCCCGGTGGGACCCCTGGGCAGGTGCTGACTCCTGGCGCCAGGGTGGCAGGCAGGTGCTGATTCCTGTCTTGCATCAGGCGTGCTGAACATTTTGGTGCAACAAAACTAGTATGTTCGATCACAAGATCCATCCCAATACCCAGTAGGTCAATCATGGTAAACTGTTGTGGAGACATGGCCAAGATTGTGGAACAAGAGACTAATCCAATCAATGTAATGAAGAAGGCAGATTCAGCAAAAAAATTATTATGAACGCCCTACAGCATTAAACTAAAACCCTTCAGCAATCCACCAGACATTAATTTAAATGAGATATAACCAATCATTACATATATAAAAATATGATAAAACTAGAGATATTGATTATTAATAAATCGCCCTTAAACATGCCACTTTATCTCTATTTGGGATACCGACGCCGTTTTAAAAGAGAGAAGTTCAAAAGGGAGATGCTAAATTGTACTTTCAAACATTAAGCTATGTTTAGGTAACCTCCTCTTCAGTGGCGGTTTAAATTATTTTTAAAATTATTCTCACATGAGTTTTATTTATTTCAGGACGATTTTTTAAACAAAATTAAGTATTTTTTTATGAATTTTTTAAAAAACAAAATTAAGTATTATATTTGTGAATTTTTTTTACAAATTTATGAATATAATTTTATATTTATGCAAGGTCAATGCTTTGGATGCTGAATGAAGGAAGTATGGTTATGTGCACATAAATCAAAATGGATTCTTGGGTCTGCCATCTCTGATGTCTTTGGCTTTGATTTGAGGGCATGATTCCACGGTAAACGTGACGGTATAGGGGGGAACTATTTCAGTGGTATCTGTGAGCAGCCACTTTGCGCACTTATTGTCAAAGGTTAGGTCTTTCTCCTCTGAGAGAAGCCACTTTGTGCATAGTGTCAAAGGTTAGGTCTGTTTCCAACCTTCCCCCGCCCATACTCCCAATAATTGGGGACTATATGGGTTTTGTTGTTGTTGTAAATTGATAAAATAAAATTAGAAAGAAACAAAAAATATGTCAGACTGCAGTTTTGAAAGGGAGAATGGAGGTCTCTTGGGTCTTTCCAAAATGGAGGAAAAAATCAGCTTTAAACCGATCATTTTAAAACAGTAGCAATTTGGCCGTTGTCAAACACCTGTGTTCTGGTCCATTTAGAATGAAATGGGGCCAAAACAGCTTCCGAAATGCAGCCTTTATATGGTTCTATAAGAATAAAACCAATTATAATCAGTAATTCCAAATAAGATGGAGATAAATAGAGAAACTTAGCATTATTATTCAGCTTAAACAAGTACTTGAAGTAAAACCGAACCATTGTCCAACTACAGCATACTATTCAGCAAAAAGGAAGCAAAGAAATTTGAGGTGCTAATCCAGATCAGCAAATCTAATACAACTGAATTAAAAAACAGGCCAAAACATTTCAAAATTTTCTTAAATTTTTACATCTTTTCCAATCACTTGAATAAAAAATATGAGTTATTGTCTCTACAGAAATATACAGATAGAACACATGCAAAGGAGATAGTTGTTTTCTTTTAGACTCTGTTTGGGGCAACTGTGGCAGTGGAAAATAGAATCGTGAAAAACTGTAGTAGAAAAATGAGTTGTGAAAAGTTGTAGTAAGAAATTATGAAAATTATTAAGAACTTCATTTTTAGAGTTGTCCAGAACAGAAAAACAGTGTTATCAGTTCAGAAGTGTTGTGCTAATTATTTAAACTAAAATGATTAAATTGCCCATAAATAAAGTTCTTTTATTTTTTGTTAATTTAACATATCTTTTTGTTAGAAAAAAATCTCACCAAATTTTAAATGCTTGAGTCAAAATAGTAAATATTGTCCTCTTAAAATATCATTAAAATAGAACTTTAACTAATTTTTATAATATTAGTAAAATAATTATTATATTTTATCTTATAATCGTCGGAGTCATGGAACATGGTAATAGCACGATCTACTTAATCAAAATTTCATTAAATAAAAAAGCAAGGATACAACAAGTGAATTAGGCTCGCACCTAGCTTCCGAGGGTTTGTACCCTCCTAAAGCCCCTCTTCTAAGTGAGTTCAAACTAACAAGATCTAAAAATAATCCTAAGACTCTCATCCACACTCTTATATAAGCGAGGGTAGGTATACACCATTATTACCAATTTATTACAATGGCAACATAAGTAAATAGAGAAGCACATGTGCTACTAAGATGACGGTGCTCGGCGAGATGGTAGTAAGTCCGGAGAGTAGTAATCGTATCATGGGGAGGAAGGCTTGAGAAGGAATTCGGCTCTAAAATCACTTTTAAGGGTCAATCTAGTGGCACCTATGGGTTCATATTTTTTATTGTTTGGGGCGATTGGTCCAAATCCACAAATGGAGTTGATGCTTGATTTTTTAAGTGTCACAAGCATATATTGTAACTTAATTGGTGCTTATGTACATGACATATTCGTGTTATATTAAAACAAATAAATGTAATTTTTGAGCAAAAATTGCAACATACTTATTGCATGTGAAGAAAATGCAATAAATTTAATCAGACTGGAAATAAGAAGGATAAAAAAACCTGCGGAAGAACAAGAAGAGCAGGAAATATTATGTCAGCAACTTCTTTAACAAAATCAGAATGGTGTAATGGAATATCCAAAACCATTCGACCAAGACACAATGCAGCAACATCATCGACTTGAGATACCATCTTTGTACCTGCATTAAAAAAACAAAAAATCGTGTGACACGTAAGTTTAGAAAATATATGCCAAATATATAATGTTATTATCTAATGCATATTTCCTTAAAATTGCACATAAACTTTCAATGAAAACAGACATCACCTACGAAGAAGAAAAACACAACCAAAGAAAAAACTAAGACAAAATTAGGGCCAAAACAAAGCTCAATGTTAGCAAACTTTTTGTGGTCAGATGGTTAAGTAGCACGTGTGAAACTCATTTTTTAAGATCTCATTTCTTACTGGGTGTTGAAACTGAAAATTGGTCTCTGTGGAGTTCGGGGTCCCCAAAGGGGCATGGCCTCGCACTTACTTCCCTCGGGCTAGCACTCCAGACCAAAGATTCAGGAACCCTAGGACAGAACCGAGATCTCAGTGAGGAGGACCCGCCTCACACCCGGAAGATCAAAGAGCGATTCTCCTCCCAAGCCAATGCTGAGCTGGGGCACCTTGGAGAACACTCACGGTTCGCTAAAGCCTGAGGAAGAATAAAACAAGAGAGTTCGTCCCTCCAAAGGTGTCTCATCGGTTCTATTTATAGAGTTCCAAACATGGTCTGTCAATAGTGTATTTCCGCTGTCCCATTTTGCTATACGCAGCCCAATTGGGTCTGTCAACAGCGTAACTCCGTTGTTTTGAAAAGCTATCTGCAGACCCTCAAGGGCATCCAGGTAACTTTACCTCTGGACCCCACTGAGCGAGTGGTCCATGAAGGAACCATTCGCCTGAAGCAGCGAAAGCGGGAGGAGCCACGCATTCGCCCCCCAGGTGAGTGCGGGCCCTACCCATCACTCGCTTGTCCTGGCGAGAATCTTCTCCTTTACGTGACAAGGCGCCGACCTTGGGCGAGTGCATGATGAAGATCGCACTCGCCTGAGGAACTAACTGCCCCTTTCGGACTGGGCTAAAGATCCTTAAAGCGCGGGGAGAGTGCAGGCCAGCCTCCCCCACTCGTCATTCTGCCCATCCTGAACCTGAAGATCCTCCTGAAATGTCTTGAACTTGCGGAAGGGGCCCACTCAACGAATATAGGGTTGTACACAATCCCCGCTCTATGCGAGTTAGTCCCACGCTCGGAAAGAAAAGCTCAACCCTAAGTATTCGGTGAGTGTTTGCTGACCTGGAGGGAATCTTTGGCGGGCCCCTCCACTGCGCTATAAATATCCAATCACAAGCAAATGATACTTGCTTTTTCCAATTTCTTTGACTCTCTCTCTCTCTCGCCTCCCACTCGATGTCGCTCTCGAAAGAAGCAAAGGATCGTCTTGTCGCCGCGAGAGTAGAGGCCAAATCCTCAGTTGCTGCATTCACTCCCTGGCTTGCTCGAAAGCCCCGAGCTCGTCCCCCAAGATAAAAAAGGCCAAAATGGTTAGGCGAGACCTGACAAGGAACGAGTCGATCCCGTCGACTTCATCACACTCTGGGACCCCTCAGGTACCATCACTCGCTCCCCCTCCTAGCCTCCTTCAAAGATAAAAAAATGCATCGGTGTTTCGATTCGCAGATCTTCTCCACGGAGAAACAAACCGGGGAGGGGACGACGAAAGTCGGGCCGCACTCGCTTGAAGCTGCGAGTGACAAGATGACCATCGAGATCGATTCCCAAACCAAACCAGATGAACTCCCGCAAACCCTAGGTAAGTTATCTTTTATCCTATCGCCTCTCATCAACTTGCTTAACTCGCACCCTTCGTAGCTCCCGCCTTTGGGACCACGGGAATTGGTGCTTCAACGCCCAAGTCTTCTGCACGTCTGACGCCCCTAAATCCCGCCTAGAGCCTACCACCCTCGGCGGATGAGGTTCTCAGCCTTCTACTTCAAGGCAATACTCCTGTCGTCGAACAGACAACTCTACGCTCAGAGCTCGGGCAGGCGCACATTACCTTCGACACTCCCTTTGAGGGGCGGCCCAGCACTTCCCGTCGACACTCGGGCAGAGACGCAGACACCGAGCCAGGTAACCAACCGCACTCGCCTTCCCCTAAAAGAACGAAGATCACGCGTCTAAAATTACTCATTGCAGAGTACCGCGAGATCTCGTCGACTGATGTTGACATCGACGTGGAGGAGTTCTCGCCTCCCCCATCTCCTGACTCAATCGCCGCCTTCATGGGTGACCCCAAGGATGCCGAGGTGTTGAAGCGGCAGATGACCGAACTATTCTGAAAGCACACTCTGATGTTGCGCGAGATCTACAGCCGAGTCCAAGAGAACCAAAACTCTGTCAAGGCACGGCTACTCAGCTTGGAGAACAACTACTCGCAACTGATTGCCGAGTTGGGGGGGAAACGGTATCAGGATGGATTTTCCCGGGATCCACATTGAGCGAGCCGAGGATTAGCTGCGCCTTGCACAGCAGGAGTTGCAGACCATTCGCTCACTCCAATATTCCTGCATGTTGCCCAGGGCGGGGAGGAGAGGCCGGGGACGGTGGTAATGTCCCCAGGAGGGCCTACCGGCACTCGCCTTCCTGCCCTTTCTTTTTCTAATTTACTTGTAATAATAATTTTGTTGGTCGAACTTTGTGTCGAGTACGCATTCATATTATATACTTTGCTTTGATCTCGCATCTGATCTTTCTTTTTCATTGTCGAACTGTTATCTTGAAATCCGAAACACCGCGCTTAGCTCGATCTCGGCGGCGAGTGGGGGAGTGCGGGATCGAAACAGGGTCCAATGCGGGATGCGGCAAGTTGGCTATCCGCACTTTTCCCCTCCTGGATCCTTTCCAGCCCAAAATTTTCTATAAATAGACCCCCCCACACACCTACCGCATTAACCTCTGCTTCAACAACTTCCAACCCTCCTAACTCCTCTTCTCTTGCACTCGCACTTCTACGTCTTCTCTTCTCCACTCGCGAGATAACTGGCGACACTGATGGCCGGACTAAGTGCGCCGCAGCATTCGTCGACTATTCGTTCATGAACTGTAACCTGACTGAGGAACTCCATGCGATAGAAGGACTCTACATTCCGCCTGGCTTCACAACGCGTCTTCCGGGGAGGGATGAATCGATAAATCACTTATCGCCGAATGAACTCGCCATACCTGTCGAGCACTTCGAGGTAGGTCTTCGTCTCCCAATCTGGTCTGAGGTGCGCCAGGCCTTGTGGTATTTTGGCATTGTTCATGCACAGCTCAACCCCAACTCTATAGCCCTACTGGTAGCATTCGCCTACTACCTGCGAGAGGAGCGCATTGAATTCAGCCGCTCAGTCTTCTGCAAACTCTTTAACTTCCGAGCCAAGAGGGACGGGATCGCGTTCTTCTCCAGCAACAACCTCAAAGTCGTGGGTCTCGCCAACAAGAACCAACATTGGATTTGCAAGTTTATTTTCGTATCAGGCGATTTCGGCAACTTCCATCTCTCGCCTGTCCAGCAGGAGGAATCAACTTACCGCCCTCCCACTCTCGGCGGTCATGAGTCCAAGCTCCACCAGTTCCTTTTCCAAAAGGACTTTGACGTTCCCTACTTGAGGAGGAACGTCGACTCGCTCCTACCCGTACTCGTCGGGGAAGGTAATTCTTGCCCCTTCTTTTAACTAAAAGATTCCAGAACATTGGTTAACTATCACATGTGCAGGGCGTGAGACATTCCCCTCAATCCACCTCATGCGAGTAGTACAGCACTCGCTCCTGGTAATGCTCGCGCGGAAGCGGCTGCCGAGGCCTGCAGGAGTGGACCAAAACCGCTGTCGAAAACCAGCAGTCCGAAGCTGAAGCCTGACGCACTTCCTCCCACGCCGCTCCTCAAGAAGTCCAAAACCACAGATTTTTCCAAAGGCAAAGAGGTCAGCTCGGCTCCTCCTGCGAGTTCCCTAGTCGCGGGTGAGACCACGGGAAAGAAGGCCAGCGAGATTGGTGGAACCTCCGCTGCGCCAGAGGCGAAGGTGTTGCCGAGAGGCCACCGAAACTTCGGTCTGGGTGAGAAGTTGTTGGATGATGTCGGCGATCCATTGCTACTCTGGGACCGAGAGGCCAACAGGGCCTCCATCTCCACTATACTCCCCTCCTGGCAAGAGGGTGAGACCGTCTCCGGCCAAGCCTACGCCTTCGCCTTCGGGTTGTACGGGCGGGACAGCGCCACCTACTACGATGACGCGACCATGCAATTACTCGCCTATGAGAGCACGCGAGCCCAACTCCGCTCCATCGAGCTCGCCAACATGACAGCTCGTCGTGGCATCCGTTTATCGCGAAACATCGCAGATGTCAGCAGCTCGCGAGCCGTACTATCTGAGGAAGTGACGATTCTGAAGCAGAAACGAGTTGCTGCCGAGTAAAATCTCGTTGGGCAAGTGGGTGGAGTGGTAAGCTTTCTCCCATCGAGTGCATTCGCTGAACTCCTTTCTCGCTCTAACTCAACTTTTTGCAGGATGTCGCGACCGCTGCTCAACTGCACGCGCACATAGCCCATCTTGAGGAGGAGAACCAGGGGCTGAAGGCAAAGAATAAGCAGTTGATCGACTCGCTAATTCCTCCTCTCCTAGCCGAGAAGAAAGAGGCTCAACTGCACTCCCAACACGAGCTTGAGCTGATGATGCAAGAGAACGTCATCGTGGCAACAAGGCACTCGCCTCAAGTGATGCAGAGAAACAGCCTTTTGAAGGATAAGGGCGCGAAAGTGACTGTCGAGGACCTGGTCCCAGAACTGTTCCCGCCAATCCCCGAGCCAGAGGACAGTGTCGGCGACATCTCCGACGAGAGCGAGCAGTCGGCATCACTGCCCTGAAGTTCTCGCCTTTTTCAGCTTTCTTTCCTTGTATTTTTACTTTTCGGACCTTGCCCCTTTTTTGTGAGATGTATCATTCCACAATGAAATATAAATTAAACTTTTGCGCTGTTAATTTTCTCTATCTATTTTTCATTTTAGATCTGATTGATTTGTCGCGCGAAACCATACTCGGACCACGCTTTGATTTCAACTCGCAATTTTCACCTTTGTAATCTCAGAGCAAGACATTCCGCGAAATCTTATCTCAGCCTCTTGTTGCATCATCACTATGAAACGTTGATTTCGCGAACTTGATGCTTAGATTTAGGTCTCGCTTCGTTCTTATCCCACTGGCTCTCGCGCGACAATAGTGCTCGACTAGCGCGGTCTAGCCCTGAGCATTCGCATTCGCATGTACCTTCCAACCTGTTTTCTTCATGCCCTGGCCTTGGCTCTTGCCCTAGTTTACTTTCGAATGGCCGCCCTATCAACTGGCGAGACCCTTATCGGCAAGATCTCCTCGAAACTTTGTAGTTCTCTAAAGATTCTTCCAACTCCCAGCCTCGTTGATTGGTGAGAACCTTGAAGGTGAGTTTCTCTTAAGGTTACCCTCTCGGCCTGTCTTTGAGTGGACTTTAGCCCTGTCAGTCAGCTGGAGCCTGACAGCGGGATCTGCTCGGGATTTAATTTCAAGATATTTCACAACGTCCACCGATGGCCCTTCAGACCTGCCAGCTAGGTGAGAGTCTGGCAGCGGGAGCTGTTCGGGACTTGATTTCAAGATATTTCACAACATCCACCGAGGGCCCTTCAGACCTGCCAGCTAGGTGAGAGCCTGGCAGCGGGAGCTGCTCGGGACTTGATTTCAAGATATTTCACAACGTTCACTGAGGGTCCTTCAGACCTGCCAGCTAAGTGAGAGTCTGGCAGTGGGAGCTGCTCGGGACTTAATTTCAAGATATTTCACAACGTCCACCGAGGGCCCTTCAGACCTGCCAGCTAGGTGAGAGCCTGGCAGCGGGAGCTGCTCGGGACTTGATTTCAAGATATTTCACAACGTCCACCGAGGGCCCTTCAGAACTGTCAGGTAGGTGAGAGCTTGGCAGCAGAAGCTGCTCGGGACTTGATTTCAAGATATTTCACAACGTCCACCGAGAGCCTTTCAGACCTACCAACTAGGTGAGAGCCTGGCAGCGGGAGCTGCTCAGTACTTAATTTCAAGATATTTCACAACTTCCATCGAGGGCCCTTCAGACCTGTCATCTAGGTGAGAGTCTGGCAGCGTGAACTGCTCGGGACTTAATTTCAAGATATTGCACAACGTCCACCGAGGGCCCTTCAGACCTGCCAGCTAGGTGAAAGCCTGGCAGCGGGAGCAGCTCGGGACTTAATTTAAACTTGTTTCTCAGGCCACAGGGGGAATATGCTGAGAAGGAGAAGAGTTAGAAAAGTAAACATGTTTTTATTCACTCTTAATGATAGAAGCGTTTCAAGTCATCACCACTCCAGGTGTGACCAATGGTTACCCCATCTACATTTTGGAGGTGATAACCTCCTGACCTGAGAGCTTCTTCGACAATATAAGGACCCTCCCAGTTGGGATTGAGCTTTCCTACTGTCGCCGACCTCCCGGCTGCATCTGCCTTTTTCAAGACTAGATCTCCTTTACGAAATGCTTGATGCGCACATGTTTGTCAAAATACATGGTCATTCGACGTTTAACCTTCTCTTGTCTGATGACGGGTAGGTCGCGAAGCTCTTCTACTAGGTCCAATGAGAGCCGCATCTCGCCTTCATTCTCGACTCTCCAGTCTTCCTCCCCTTCTCCTGCGATTGCCACCCGTGGCGACCTGACCTCGAACTCTCCGGGAAGCACGGCTTCGCAGCCATGTGAAAGCCTGAACGGAGTTTCCCCTATGGCGGTGTTGGGTGTGGTTCTCAGGGCCCAAAGAACCGACGAGACCTGTTCTACCCAGCTTCCCTTTAGATTTTCCACCTTCTTTTTCAACAGGTTTACGATGATCTTATTTGCCGCCTCCACATGCCTATTACTCCGGGGTGATGGACCGATGCGAACCTGATATCAATCCCGAGCTGGCCACAGAAACTGATGAACTCCTCACTAGCGAATTGCAACCCATTGTCGGTGACTATAGCTTGAGGCAGCCCATGCTGGCAGATGATCTCTCCCCACACAAAGTTACGAACCACTTGAGAGGTCACCTTGGCCAGGGCCTTAACTTCCAACCACTTTGAGAAATAATCAATCATGACCAGAAGGAATCTCCCTTGACCACTGGCGTGAGGAAGAGGCCCCACCAAATCCATTCCCCAAATGGCGAGTGGTCATGGTGTCGTGATACTCCTGAGTCTCTGGGCGGGCAGGAGCTTGAGCGGCGCGAACAGCTGACATTTGAGAATTTCTTCACGAACTCCTCTGCATCATTGCCCAAGGTCGGCCAAAAGTATCCTTGTCGAACTACCCTTCCTTCTAGGGTCCTGCTCCCCGAGTGCCTTCCACACTCTCCTAAGTGAACCTCCTCTAGAATTTTTGGAACCCCCTCTAACACGCATCTGGCAAGAAATCCCGAGAGAGTCTTCCGAAACAGCTCTCCCTCGCGCAACAGATAGTATGTCGACTTATGCCTGAAGCGCTTGTTGTTTGGGGCCTCCTCCGGAAACTCGTCGGTGGTTAGAAACATGATAAATGGGTCCTTCCATGAGGGTCATTGGTCTATCTCCATTAGCTCCTCCTCTTCTATGCATGGTCGGAACAAGTCCATCATGATCCCTCCTGCACTTGAACCGAGCTTGGCCAGCCAATCCGCTGCAACACTTTCTTCGCGCGGTACATGTCGAATGGAGAAGGTCCGAAATCCCCCAACTAGACCCCTTACCTTGAGCAAGTATCGTTGCAGGGTCGGTTCCCTGGCCTCGAACTCCCCCTTGATTTACGAGGTCACCATTATCGAGTCTGTCAACACCTCCACGTCCTGCACCCCCAATTCCTTAGTGAGTCGTAACTCCGCAACAACTGCCTCATACTCTGCCTGATTGTTGGTTACAGGGAAGTGTATTACTACGGCCAGCTCAATCTTCGTCCCCCGAGGACTTTCCAAGACAACCCCTGCTCCCAAAGAGTGCCTTCCTGAGGCAACGTCCACCAACAACTTCCAAGAAATTACGTGATTTGGCCCTTCCTCTCCTGATTCTACTACACAATCTGTCAAGAAGTCTGCGACCGCTTGAGCTTTAACCGACAGACGCGGTATGAAGGAAATATCGAACTCGCTCAGCTCCACTGACCACTTTGCCAAGCTCCCCGAAAGTTCCACCCCTTCGAAGATGCCACGTAGCGGATGATCGATCACCACCCAAATAGAGTGAACTTGAAAGTAAGGTCGAGCTTTCGAGCCGAGAGGACCAAAGCAAAGGCTAGATTCTCCATGATCGGATACCTAAGCACTGCCTTCTTCAAGACCCGGCTCACATAGTAAATCGGAAGCTGCCTCTTCCCTCCTCTCGGACCAACACGGAGCTTACAGCATCCGCCCCCACTCCGAGGTACAGGGTCAAATCTTCACCTTCTTTGGGTCCTTGGAGTAGAGGAGCCTTGGTGAGCTGATCATTCAGAGATTGGAAAGCCTCCTCACACTCCTTAGTCCATTCGAACTTTTGATTCCCTGCAATATCCTGAAGAAAGGCGAGTACTTCTCCCCTGCCCGGGAAAGAAACCTGCTCAGCCCCGCAAGCTTCCCAGCCAGGCGCTCAACCTCCTTGGCATTCTTTGGCGATTCCAGCTCCACTATTGCTTTCACCTTATCCGGGTTGGGCTCCACCCCGGTTGAAGTCAGGAGGTGTCCAAGGAATTTCCCTCGGCTTGCTCCGAAAATACACTTATGGGGGTTCAACCTCATTTTAAATGCTCGCAAGGTGGAAAAAGTTTCCTCCAAGTCTCGAAGGTGAGAGTTCACAACCTTACTCTTCAGCAGTAGGTCATCCACATATACCTCTAGGTTTCTTCCCTTCTGTTCCCGAAAAATCCTATTCACCATCCTCTGATAGGTTGCCCCTGCATTCCCCAGCCCAAAAGGCATCATATTATAAGAATAGCAGTCGCTGCTTGTGATGAAGGACACATCCTTTACATCGGGAGGGTGCATCCTGATCTGTTGATAACCTGAAAAAGCATCCAGAAAATTCATTACAGGAAAACAGACAGGTCAGTCAACCAGCGCGTCGATTCGAGGCAAGGGGTAACAATCCTTGGGACATACTTTATTCAACAAAAAAAGTCTACACACATTCTCCATCTCCCATCTCCTTTCTTCACCATTACAACATTTGAGACTCGGCCCGGAAACTGGATCTCAGACACAAAACCGGTCTGGAGAAGTTTCTCCACCACCTCCTTGATAGGACATTGGAGCTTGTCGGCCACATTCCTTTTCTTTTGGTGGATGGGGCGGACCTTCTGATCAAAATTCAGTCGGTGGCAGGCCACGTCGGCATCGATGTCGGGCATATCTGCCACGCTCCAAGAGAAGACATCCACGTTCTTCTCATCTTCTGAATGCATGTCAGCATCCTCTCCTGGTCCTCCGGGCCCAAGCCTCCGCTGACCCGCACCTTCTCTGCCTTGCCTGCTCGGGTGAGAACCTCCAACTCCACCACTGCTTCTTCAGGCTCCAGCCGGGACTGCTCCTCCCAATCTTCAAATGCCCTCTCTCCTTGGGAATGCACCACTAGCGCATCGCAGAACGGGTCCTCATGATCCGGCATGTCACTCGAAGTGAAGGTAATCCTCTCCAAAGGAGGTGGAGTCCAAGACGTCGAAGCGACACTCCGTCGGAACATGGTTTGGAGGCTCCCCTGCGGGTGGCCTCAATTCCCGCTACCCCCCCCCCCCCTCCCCCCGTGGATTACTCCAATCCTTCTGGACCCGACTAAGCAAGTGGTACATGAAGGAACCATTCACCTGAAGTAGCGAAAGCGAGAGGAGCCACACATTCGCCCCTCAGGCGAGTGCGGGCCTTACCCATCACTTGCTTGTCCTGGCGAGAATCTTCTCCTTTGCGTGACAAGGCGCCGACCTTGGGCGAGTGCATGATGAAGATCGCACTCGTCTGAGGACCTAACTGCCCCTTTCGGACTGGGCGAAAGCTCCTTAGAGCGCGGGGCGAGTGCAGGTCAGCCTCCCCCACTCGCCATTCTGCCCATCCTGAACCTGAAGATCCTCATAAAATGCCTTGAACTTGCTGAAGGGGGCCCACTCAACGAATATGGGGTTGTACAGTGAGTCAAGCCCAAACAATGTTGTTTGATCGTATTCAGCTCCTCTAAAATTAAATGCATAGAATAAATAATATTAATAAAAAAACATACAGATAGTTTAACAGGGAGAATGGATTCTAATGATTCATATATAGGAATCGTAATAGTGGAAGATTATGCCTTTGCAAATTGTTGAATGATATATGTAAAGGCCCATTAGTAAAGACCCATTTAGCTTCTTAACTAGGAAGTTTAGTCCCACATCTTGAATGGGACATTCTCTCCACTTTATCCTTCTATATATTTGTACGCATACATGTATATTGGCAGTTTTTTGATATATGAGAAACAGGGAATTTTTCCTTGTGTTCTTCTACATGGTATCAAAGTCAGCGATCACCCTGGGCGGGTTTTTTTCTAACCGAATCTTGTTTTTCTTCTTTCCTAATTAGCCTATTCTAATTGCAGGCTTCCTTCCCGCCCTTGCGGTTTCTTTCTCGTGCTGACCGCTCTTGTATGTCTGCTGGTTTCTCCATCCCGTGGTTCCACTCTTCTTCCCCCCCCCCTCCTTTCTCTTTATAGCCCTTCTTCTTTGGACAGTGGGGCCCGTTTTGTCGGTCTGTGTTGTGCGGTTTCTTGCTTGCCTCAGTCCGCCGCGGTCTTGGGTCTTTCTTGGAGTTCTCCCCGTTTCTATTCGTCGCGATTTGCTTGTCGTTGCGGTTTGACTTTGTCCGTTGTGGTTTACATCTGCCTGATGTTGTTTGTTTTCTTCCCACAGTTTTGCTCCCGCTCGCAGCGGGTTGTCTCAGCCCGCACGATTTGCCTCTGTCCACCGTTGTTTGTTCACCGTTGTTGGTGTTCTCTGGCCGCGGTCTTTCTATGTTTGGTGTTGCTCTTCTCTGCTCGTGGCCCCTGCCTCTTGCCGCAACGGTCTTCTTACCACCTCTTCTGATCGTCGGCAGCAGCCCCCTTGCCGACAATTCTAGCCGCATTTGTCTTCTTGTTGTCGGCTTGTTTTGTTGCCATTTTCTACCGCGAATTTCTTGTTTGTTGCTGATTTTAGCCGCGTCTGCGCCTGCTTGCCCGCTCTGCTACTGCCCGTCGGGTTTCCGCCACGAGTTAGCCGTTGTGGTTCTTGTGGTCTCTGGCCCCTTGCCGCCTATCTTGCTCGCCAGACCGCATGTTTTCTTGGTGATTGTCGTTTGTTGTTGTTACTCAAGGTCGTTGTGCTTGCATGTTTGTCAGTCCGCAGCTGCCGTTTTCTGCTCTATTGGTCGTCGATCTATGGTCGTCGTGGCTCTTCCTCTAGCAGCAGTTCTTCCTCAGGACGTCTTGTCTCTGGCCGCCTTGGTTGCATGCACCTCTCTATTCGCCAGGTCGTCGTTGCATTTCTCTGGTTTCCAGACCGCTGCATTTCTCTTGTCTCATGCCGCCTTGTGTCTGCATGTCGCCTGCTAAGTTGTTGTTGTTTCCTTCTGCGACCTGCCCCTACTTATTGTTGCCCCTCGGTCCATGGCTGCACATTCTCCTCCGACCAACATTCAAACTGACATTCAAAACTTGTGCATACAGACCCAGTAACTTCAAAGGACAATCGACCATTCTTCGGGCTCTGTTGTATCCATTTTTGATGGTGCTTTCTCCGATCTAGCTATTAGTTCATCTTGGATCTTAGATTCAGGGGCCTCCCACCACATTACCTCATGGCAGTCATCTCGCTACTTGGACTTTGTGCATCCCAAATTCATTACTGTTGCTAGTGGGGACACCATTCATGTCTCTGTCTCTGGCTCCGTCGATATCAACATTACTCCCTCCATCACTCTCTGATTTGCTCTTCATGTTCCGGGCACTCCTTTCAACCTTCTCTTTATTAGTCGTCTCACTCAAGATCTTGATTGCTACGTAACATTCTCTTCCACCTCTTGTGTTGTGCAAAATCGCAAGACGCAGTCTATCATTGGAAAGGGCATCTGTCAAATGGCTTCTACATCCATGACCCCGCCTCCTCCGACGGTTTTGTCCTCTCTTAGCTTTGTTGAATGGCATCGGCGTCTTGCACACGCTCCTCTAAACATACTCCGCAAAGCTCTTCCCGATGTTTCCCTCCAAGATTTCACTTGTGAGTCCTGTATTTATGGCAAATATCATCGGTCTACGTTCTCGCCCCACCTTACTCGAAGTCATGCCCCGCTTTTCGCTATCGTTATTTTGTTACATTTGTAGATGATTACTCTCGAGTAACATGGTTGTATTTTCATCATGATCACACTGAATTGTCGGGTGTATTTTGTGTCTTCATCATTGAAACTCACAACCAATTTTCTACTACAATGAAAACTCTCAGTTCTGACAATGCCCGGGAATACACTAGTCATGCGCTTAGTTATTAAAGGCGAAGGCGCGCCAAAGGGGTCTTGGACCCTAGACGCAAGGCTCAAGGCGCAGGCGCGCGTCTGACGAATGCAAGGCGCAACCACATCCATTTTAAATAATCAGCATCAAATATCGTTTCAACTTCTCGATCAAATTTTTTATCTACTCTACTAATTAATCATTCGTTACTATCGTTTATATCTATTAAAAAAATAGAATCAATTTCGTCACTTATATCATATCTAAGCCTCAATACACAATTATTTTTCACAAACACTAAATCAATAAAGAATTATTGAGTTCTTGCATTATTTTTTCTTAATTTTAAAAAAAAAATTACAACAAAATTTCACTCAGACGCGCATTTTATATTCTAAAGATGCAAATAAGCCGCACAAATGCGCAAACCTCTGAGCCTGGTGAGCATGGAGTCTTAGGCGCGCCTTTAATAACATAGGTCATGCGTTTACTAACCTGTCTGTTGAGTTTAGAATTCTCCATCAAATCTCTTGTGCATATACCCCCCAACAAAATGACGTTGAACGCAAGAATCGTCACCTCCTTGAGATTACCTGCCCTCTTATGTTTCAAATGAATGTTCCCAAATAGTATTGGAATTTCGTGGTCTCGACTGTCTGTTCTCTTATCAACCGCATGTCTTCCTCTATTCTCAACTTTGCGGTTCCCTTCAACCTTCTTTTTCCCTCCACACCTCCCTTTTCAGTCCCCCCTCGCGTGTTCGATTGTGTGTGCTATGTTCATAATCTTGGCCCGTACTCAGAAGGGTTATATTTGCTTCTCTCCTAAGGATCACAAGGTTGTTACTTTTGCTGATGTCACATTTCTCGAAGACCAGCCCTATCATTCTCAACGAACTGATTCTCTCCTTCCACCACCTCTTTCGCGGCCTGATGCTCTTGTTACTTCCAACCTTCCACCTCTCCTTCCCATGCCACTCCCACCAAACCCACATCTCCTTCCCACGTCATTCCCACCCAAATCACCTCTCATTCGTGTATATACTCGTCGTCCTCCTTCGTCTACTACTCTACGGGGGATGCCCTCCTCTAATGATATTTTGCAGTCTGTTGATCAGGCAATTAGTTCTACTACACACCCGATGGAGAATTATGTCTCCTTCCACCGCCTCTCTCCAGAACTTCGCCAATTTGCTCTTTCTTTATCCTCTATTACCATCCCTACTTCTGTGAGGAGGCTCTCCAACATTCAGGATGGCGGGCGGCTATGTACAAGGAAATATCTGCTCTTTGAGCGAACCACACTTGGGATCTTGTCACTCTTCCTTCTGGACAGATTTGCGTAGGTTGTAAGTGGGTGTTTGCCATCAAACATGGTCCGGATGGGACGATTCAACGTTTAAAAGCTCGTCTGGTAGCTCGTGGTTTTACTCAACAACAAGCTCTAAATTATGATGCGACCTTTTCTCCAGTTGTCAAATTCAATATTGTTCGTGTGTTGATCTCTCTTGTTGTTCATCAGCACTGGCCGTTGCACCAATTGGATGTCAAAAATGCTCTTCCTAATGGTGATTTACAGGAGATCGTATATATACAACAACCTCCTGTGTTTGAGACCACGGGGGAGTCACTTGTCTGTTGTCTCGGGAATGGTTTGACAAATTCAGTCAGACTGTTACTGATGTTGGGTTCACTCGGAGTTCAGCCGACTTCTCGTTATTCACTCGACATCGTCCAACAGACACAGTGATTCTCTTGGTTTATGTTGATGATATTCTGATTACGGGAGATGATATTCTGATTATGGGAGATGATCTTACAGGAATACATATGATCAAACAACATTTGGCAACTATTTCAAACAAAGGACCTGGGAAGCCTTCGTTACTTTTTTGGCCTCGAGGTGGCTCGACGACCTGATGGACTTGTGTTATCTCAAAGAAAGTATTGTCTTGACTTGCATCATGATGTGGGTTACTCTGGATGCAAGTCTGTCGACACTCACATGGATATTAATCACAACCTCTGTGCTCATGCCTCAGACTCTGATCTGCTCCTTCCAAACTCACAGTATTATCGTCGTCTTGTGGGAAAACTGATATATTTCACTATTACAAGACCTGATATATCATTTGTTGTTAGAATTGTCAGTCGATTCATGCATGAGCCACGTATCTCTCATTTCCAGGCAGTTGAGTGCATTCTTCGATACTTGAAAACTGCTCCTGGACAGAAACTTGTATACAAGCGCTCTTCATCTCCATTATCTCTGAGTGCTTATTGTGACGTTGATTATGCTGGTTCATTGGATGATCGTCGTTCCACAAGTGGTTACTGCACTTATCTTGGAGGACATCACATTACATGGCGTAGCAAGAAACAGTCTAAAGTTATCCGTTCATCTGCTGAGGTCGGGTATCGTTCAATGGCAGTTGTTGTGTCTGAGCTCACATGGCTTGAGGGTCTCCTTGATGATTTAGGAGTCGAGCTTTCCTCACTGACCACCCTATTTTGCGACAGTCAGGCTGTCATACACATTGTCAGGAGTCTTGTTTCCCATGAACAGACGAAACACACTGAGGTTGATTGTCATTTCATTTGAGAGAAGGTTAAATTAATGAATATAGAGTTAATTCATGTTCTAGCTACCGAGCAAGTTGCTGACATCCTCACCAAGGCCTTACCACTACCTTTGTACTATCAGTTCATGTCCAAGCTTGGTGCCTACAATATGTACGCTCCAGCTTGCGGGGGAGTGTTGAATGATATATGTAAAGGCTCATTAGTAAAGATCCATTTAGCCTCTTAACTCGTAAATTTAGTCAACATTCTCTCCTCTTTCTCCCTTTATGTATTTGTACACATACATGTATATTGGCAATTTTTTGATATATGAGAAACGGGGAATTTTTCCATCCTTTTGTTCTTCTACACAAATTAATATAATAATGCCTAAACACTAATCTTCCTTCACTAGATTCTCCCATCGTGACGTCATTTTTTTAAACTCTGATTCCTTTTCCTCTCGTTTATCCCCAAATCTTAATCTCATCTAGTCACTTCTTTTCCTAGCAGTTACATCCTGATCCCACTGCAACACTTCTCTTTGAAATCCACTAAGCTTCGTTCTCTAACAAGTATAAAAAGTTAAAAATCCTAGACAGTGAGTGAAATTTCAATATCCTATGCTCTTCGCCTAAAAAGAAAAAAGAATTCATTAGAGTTCGACAACTAATCTATGCTCTTTGCCTAAAGTGAAGGCACGCATAGTTATTTATCATATGTTCATTATTTTCTTAGTTATTTATCATATGTACCACCCTCTGCACATCGAGGTGACTTATTCTAAGTGTAGTCGATTTTCAGAAAAATCATGTCCATTAATACTCTTGTAGTTTAAGGAGATGGATTTATCAAATGTGAGGTAATCATAACCTAACTATTTTGATTTATTTTTTGAAGGCTAAATTGTCAGTGTAGATGTTGGAGATATATTAGAATGGTTGCATAAGGAAAAAAAATCTAAATTAATTTTGCATAGCCTTACTTTTCTGAAAAGATTGCAAATTGAGTTGTTACTAAATAAAGTTCCTAATGATAAACACTTCTGAAGGTGCATCCCTGGGAAATTATGTTGTTGTGCCTTTATCTTATAATAGGTGTGCACATCCATATTTCATGTTTGTAAGCATATTTACTTGGGCTCTTGTATTGCACTTAGTTATTTAGCACATGTCCCTATACATGGATATGACTTATTCTAAGTGTAGTCGATTTTCAGAAAAATCAGGTCAATTAATACTCCTGTAGTTTAACGAGATGGATTTTTCAAATGTAAGGTAAATTTAACCTAACTATTTTGATTTATTTTTTGAAGGCTAAATTGTCAGTGTGGATGTTGGAGATATATTAGCATGGTTGCATAAGGAAAAAATCTAAATTAATTTTGCATAGCATATGATATCCTTATTTTTCTGAAAGGATTGCAGCTTCAGTTGTTGCTAAATAAGCTCCTAATGATAAACACTTTTGAACGTGCATCCTTGGGCAATTATGTTGTTATGCCTTTATCTTATAATAGGTGTGCGCATCCATATTTCATGTTTGTAAGCTTAGTTACTTGGGTTCTTGTATTGCGCTCTGTTATTGTCCTAGATTTTAATTGCTCTCTTCGTTGGCATCCTAGATTAATTTAGTGGGTTTAAAATGAATATGGAGAGACAATGATGATCTTAAATCTAGTTACCAGGCTTTTAGTTAACTATTTGCATGGTAAAGACTACTTACCTTAAATTATCCAATAGTTGGTATTGCACTAGATTTGGCATTTACTATGTAGCGAATACAGCGCCATTGTTTAGTGTTGACAAGAACAATGAAATCATTTTACTGCACAAATTTGAATTTAGTACTTCATATATTTGCAAGTTATTATGATCCCTCTGAAAGGTATGCCAGAAAATTTTACAAATTAATCTTGGCTTTGATTTTGAGTAAGTGCTGGTTATTAGCTAGCATATCTTTCATTTATTCCACCTGTGTACTCGCACGTGTAAGATTTGAATTATGTATTAATGATGACGTAAGAATATTTAATTTTATTAATATATTCTGTTAGAAAAGCCCATTTAAGGGCCCATGTTATTTCTTCTTTCTCTCTCCTTGTATTAGTCCCACATCATGTATTAGGATTTCTCCCTTCCTTCTTCTCCTATATAAGTGTGTGTATACTTGTAACTATTACGGGAATTAAGATATACAAGGTTTTGGGCCTATTTCTACATGGTATCAGAGGGAGGTTCGAATTGAGCGGCCTTTCTTTCTCAATCCGCGCAGACTGTTTCTGTCCGCTACCCGCTCGGCCTCCTGCGGTATTTTGTCACGTTCATTGACGATTACTCTCGTACCACGTGGCTCTATTTACTACATGATCGCACTGAACTTCCTCTGTCTTTCGCGCCTTTTTACTTGAGATGCGTACGCAGTTCGCCACCCCTCTCAAAGTAATTCGCACTGATAATGCTCGGGAGTATACGGGTCGTGCCTTCTCCAATATCTGCACTGACTTTGGTGTCATCCATCAAACTTCATGTGCGTATACCCCTCAGCAAAACGGGGTGGCAGAACGCAAAAATCGTCATCTTCTTGATGCTGTCCTCTCTCTTATGTTCCAAATGCACGTTCCCACCGAATATTGGAACTTTGCTGTTTCCACCGTCTGTCATCTTATTAACCGTCTTCCCTCCTCTGTCCTTGATTTTGCCTCACCCATCCAACTCCTCTATCCCTCCATCCCCCACACCTTTGTTGGCTGCAAATGGATCTTTGTCATTAAACATGCGGCGGATGACACTATCGACGGTCTGAAGGCCCGTCTTGTGGCACGGGGATTTACTCAGCAACATGGTCTTGATTACGAGGAAACTTTCTCTCCCGTGGCCAAATTGAACACGATCTGCGTTCTTCTTTCATTGGTTGTTCATCGTCACTGGCCACTTTATCAGCTGGATATTAAGAATGTCTTCCTCAACGGCTATCTACAGGAGACAGTTTATATGCAGCAGCCTCCCGGGTTTGAGACCACGGGGGAGTCTTTGGTATGTCACCTTCGGAAATCCATTTATGGTCTCAAACAGTCCCCGCGTACGTGGTTTGAAAAGTTCAGTAAGGTGGTATGTGCTAGTGGCTTCACTCGGAGCTCGGCTGATTTTTCTCTCTTCACCCGGCATCGGTCAACCGGGACTGTGATTCTTCTGGTCTACGTTGATGATATCCTGATTACTGGCGACGACACGGCAGGAATACAACAGATCAAGGCACAGTTGAATTCTGCCTTTCAAACCAAAGATCTGGGCAACCTTCGGTACTTTCTTGGGCTCGAGGTCGCCCGACGCTCTGATGGTCTTGTGTTATTTCAAAGGAAGTACTGTATGGACCTCCTTCGTGATGCAGGTTATTCTGGGTGCAAACCTGCGGAGACTCCTATGGACGCAAATCACAAGCTCTCGGCCCATAGCTCTGACTCTGACAAGCTGCTTACAAATCCGGAATATTACAGACGCTTGGTTGGGAAGCTGATGTACCTTACGGTGACTCGACCAGACATCTCATTTGTTGTGGGAGTTGTGAGCCGTTTCATGCACGCTCCTCGGACATCTCATCTTCAAGCTGTCGAGCGCATCCTTCGATATCTCAAGATCGCCCCCGGGCAAGGACTCGTGTACAAGCCATCCACATCTATATCTCTTGTCGCGTATTCTGACGCTGACTACGCAAGATCTATTGATGATAGGCGCTCCACAACTGGATTTTGTACTTTGGTGGACACCTCATAACTTGGCGTAGCAAGAAACAGAATGTGGTTGCGCGTCCCTTTGCCGAAACCGAGTACCGGGCTATGGCTGTTGTTGTCTCTGAGCTAACCTGGCTTGAAGGCCTTCTGAGAGACTTAGGTGTTCGTCTCTCATCTCCGGCAACCTTATTTTGCAGCAGTCAGGCAGCAATTCATATTGCCAAGAATCCGGTTTTTCACGAACGAACAAAGCATATCGAAGTTGACTGTCACTTTATCCGGGAAAAGGTACAGTCAAAGAAGATAGATTTGGAGCATGTTCCTTCTACCGACCAAGTTGCGGACATCCTGACGAAATCTCTCTCCAGACCGCTATACTATCAGTTCTTATCCAAGCTTGGTGCCTACGACTTGTACGCTCCAGCTTGCGGGGGAGTGTTAGAAAAGCTCATTTAAGGGCCCATGTTATTTCTTCTTTCTCTCTCCTTGTATTAGTCCCACATCATGTATTAGGATTTCTCTCTTCCTTCTTCTCCTATATAAGTGTGTGTATACTTGTAACTACTACGGGAATTAAGATATACAAGGTTTTGGGCCTATTTCTACATATTCCATCAAATACAATAGTTCGTTGATTTGGAGGATTAACACAAGAATTCCCTATCATTGTTGGCTTACATCAAGATCAGCTTTAAGCCTCTATCTCTTTACCCATATCTTATATGAGCTCACCAGACATCCAACAAGTAATACCTTGGTGTTTATTGTTTGAGAATGATATTGTTTTGGTCGATGAGACGCGTGAGGGTGTAAACACGAAACTTGAATCTTGGCAAGACACAAGAGAAAAGAAGGGTTTTAAGTTGAGCGGGGTAAAAACGGAGCATATAAAGATTAAATTTAGCAGTGCAAGGACGGATGACACTATTATTAAGTTGAATGATCAAGATGTTTCACGCAATGAGTGCTTTAAATATTTGGGAATGATAATTCAAAAAATGGTGTAGATATATATGTGATACATAGAATCCACACAGGTTAGTTGAAGTGGAGAGGCGTGTCAAGGATCTTATGTGACCTTAAAGTACCATTAAAACTTAAAAGGCAAGTTTTACGGTACTGCAACTAGCTCAATGATGCTCTATGGTTCTAAGTGTTAGGCAGGGAATTGTGCACATAAGCAAAAAAATGGGAGTTACGGAGATGAGAATACTCAGGTGGATGTGTGGACACACGAGACTAGATAAAATTAAGAATGAATGTATCAAGGAAAAGACAGAAGTGACATCAATTGTAGAGAAGATGCAATAAGCTCGACTAAGATGGTACGTACACGTACAAAGGAGACCATTAGAGGCACCGGTTAGGCGTTGTGGGAGTTTAGTCACTAGGCATGATAAATGGGGAAGGGGTAGACCAATGACTTGGAATGAAACTATAAAGACAAACATGATGTACTTAGGCATTAATGAGATTATGACTAAAGATATGGCACAATGGCAACAAAGGATCCATATAGCCGACTAACCCACTATAGTGTGATAAAGGCTTGAGTGTTGTTGTTGTTCATAGTATTTAGGTCAATGAACCACGCCCTTTAGGTTAATCCTTCTTTTTGGACCATTAGTCAAGATACTAAAAGAATTCTAGAGTCGCGTAAATTTATGTTCATGAATCATGATCATGTCTACTTTAGTTTAATCTTATATTTCAAATTATTTTTTAAATAATGTTCATTTGAGACATCAAGTAGATTAGTAGGCATTTATTGTATTTCAATTCAATTTGAATTTATATTTACAATCCTGCCACCTTTAAGGTCCGTTTGGCTCGGTTGCAGCGCTGGAAGAAGTAATGATCAGAAGCAATGGCGGAGGAATCAGTTATTTTTCATAGTGGTGAGAAAATTTATGAAAATGTTTGGAAAATTGTATTTGCAGTGATGTTTGAAATAGTAGTGCATGTTTATTTGTTTGCATACTATGAAAATAAATAATATATTATTTATAAATTAATATTTTTTAATAAAAATAATATATTATTTATAAACAATATAAATATATTAATAATGTTAATTATTATTGTTATTTGTGTGCAACATTAATATATTAACAATAATAATTATTTGTGTGTTAGAAAGTATGCATTCTTGTAGAGAAAACAAGTGTCATGTCAGTAGAGCTCTTGGTACTCTTGGTGAGATGAGCATTAAGAGTGGTAATGGCAATGTGAGCGGAGGAACTCAAAAAGGAGGTGTGCCAATCATTGGAGTTCAAAACAGAGCTGGACGATCTAGTTGGAGTAGTTTGTGGTAAGGGGTCACTGTGGAAGCGGGGTTGGCTATGTGGCAAATGTGGTTTGGGAGGTGGTGGAAGCTAGGGGTGGACGGTGAGATTAGGGGTGCAACTTGAGTTGAGCCGGTTTGATAGATCGACGAGCCCGCTCGAAAAAAATACAACTCGAGCTCGAGCTCGACGAGCTCAAGTTCGCTTTCAAGCCGAGCTCGAGCTTGGTAAGCTCTGTTCCTGAGCTCGCGAGCCGGCTCGCGAGCTTTTTTTATTATATTTTTTTAATAATATATTAATATTATATATTGTATAATATATTCTCGTGACCCCCATCATCCCGTCATATTCCTGTGACCCCGTCGATCGCATGCTCGCCCTAAACCATAAACCGGCTCTTTCATTGTGTTTCCCAAATTTCTTCCCCAAATCTTTGTCGCTCGCCCGCTCCTCGTCCAGTACTCTGGTAGATCAGTAACACCAGTCGTCCCCTTTCGCAGTTTCACGGGCGCTTCGAAGGCGCTCACGTCATCCCGTAGGATTTCAGACTTGTCGCTCCGACTACGGATTTCTCATTTCCGCCCCTCCTCCTGAATCTCGATTCTCCTCTTCTGTTTGTGCGAAGTGCGAACGACTTGTCAGCCGTTGTTTTCAGGTGCTTCTTTTATCTTTTCTATTTGTTCTCTAAAACCCTAAAATTTTTTGTACTTCTCATAAACCTCCTCTTCCCTTTCTTATTCTTTGCAGCAGATCAGCAGGAGTGCAGGAGCATCTTTTCTATTTTGTATTGTGGCGCAACACTCAGACATCTCCACCTAACAGGTAAGTGCTAGTGTGAGTCTTGGAAATTGTGGCCGATTTTCCTCTTCTGTTTTTTGACTGCATTTTCTTCTCATTTGTAAAGTTTAATAACTTCATGTTATAGATCAACGTGCATTTGTGTTCTGAAATTGTGCTCTTAATGTCATCTCAGGTGTTATATTTTAATGTTATTAATTTGTAATCAGATTTACCTAGGAACTATGAACATCCACATTTTAAAGTTTCAATTTTAATTTTTCAAGTTTTATTTTATAGAATGAAATGGTTCACCTTTTCCTGATGCAGTGAGAGCTAGAGCCTTAGAGGATCAAAGTATCCAAATAGAAGAAGTTTCCATTAAATCTTGTGATCAATTTTGGTAAGTGCATGTTGTTCCTCTCATTGGTTGACATCCAATTTCACTTTATTTTACTGATGTACATTATAGAATGAAGCAATCAAATACTGAATTATTGGTTCTTGATATACATTTTAAGGTAGTTTGAATGATTGTTCATTGTGAATTAAGTAATTCCTATAATTGTTTTAAATTTTTGTAGATATGGACTCTGTCGGTGATTCTACAAGTCGGATTATGCAGAGTAATGAGGAAACAATCGAAAGGGTGACTGGTGATATGGATTCAATTGTGAATGAAGTGAAAAACAAAGCTAGTAATGATACTCTTGGAACGAGTTCTGAAATTAAAGACGATAATGAGGACCTAGAAAAGGCTTCTTCCATTTGGTTAGAATTTACGGAAGACAAGGATAAAGATGGCTTAGTAAGGATTTCCTGCAATCATTGTAAAAAGAGTTTCGCCAAATCCAAAACCACTCCAAATACTAAATTTCACAGTTATCTCCAAAATTGTGCCGCACATCGTAAAGCAAAGGCTGAGAAAGAGAGATCATCACATACGCAAACACAACTTGGCTTTGTGTCATCTACTGTTGATCCCTCTTCTTTCCCAGTGGTACATGATGGGTAAGTTGACATGAAAGTCATGAAAGAGTTCATTGCGAACTGGATTTTGATGCACAAGCACCTGTTCTCTATTGTGGAGGAAGAAGGTTTCAATTTGAAGCAAAGACGGGAAATACAAAAGGGGAAAAGCATTTCGCGGACAATGGCGACCACTTATTGTGAATGTGTACGAGATGTAGAAAAAGAAGTTGAATCAAAGGATCGAATATATGGTAATAACTGGTCATTGGATTGACCAGAATTGGAAGCTACAAAAATGTGTCATCAATTATGTTCTCATTCCACCCCCTCGTCGAGGACTTGAAATTGCGGATGCTATATGGCGATGTTTGAAAGATTGGGACATTGAAAGTAAGATTCAAACAATATCTGTTGATAATGCATCCGCTAATGATGCAACCATAGAGAATTTGAAGATTAATATAAGAAGCACAAAAAAATACTTTGTTATGGAAAATTATTCCATGTTAGATGTTGTGCACATATTCTAAATCTCATAGTGCAAGACGGTACTTCAGAAATAAAAGACATCGTTAATGTTATTCATGATAGTGTCGAGTATATTCGACGATCGGATGCCAAATTTAAAATATTTTCTGAGATTGTTAAGCAATTAAATCTACCAGAAAGAAAGCTAGTTGATGATTGTCGGACAAGGTGAAACTCCACGTATGAGATGTTGGCAGCTGCATGTAAATTAAAAGATGTATTTCCCAGGTTTGTCGAGTGGGGTCCGCATTATGATAGTTGTCAATCTGAGGATTATTGGGTCAAAATTGAGAAAGTATGTTGTGTTGGAGGTTTTTTGGACTACGACACACATTATCTTTGGAAGTGAGTATCCAACATCAAATTTATTTCTTAATGAGGTCAGTAGAGTTAAAGTTTTGTTAGATAAAAAATCATTGGACAATGATTTTTTTATTCATAACATGGTTGAGAAAATGAAACTAAAGTTTGACAAATATTAGGGTGCCTCTAATATGTTAATGTCTGTTGCAGTCGTTTTGGATCCAAGGTGCAAAATGTGAGCGCTTGAGTTCTTTTTTCCTAAACTATATTTTGTCCAAAGAGCTGAGTTAGAAATTAACCTCGTTAAGATCACCTTGCAGAAACTTTACGCAATGTATATGGAAAACCATATGGTTGAAGGTGAGGTGTGGGGAAATTGAAGGGAGTAGTCACTCTAATAGGCATGTTCACACCCAATCTAATTTGTCTGAGTATTTTGATTATGTGAAATCAGTGGAATCCATTCAACCTCAAAAAACCAAACTTGGCATATAGCTTGAGGAAAATTGTTATATGATTGAGAAAGATCTAAGCAAAGGTGGAAGAAATTTTGATGTTTTGGAATGGTGGAGAGTTCATGCTCTAAAGTACAAAATATTATCGACATTGGCAAAGGATATTTTAGCAATACCTATTACCTCAGTTGCCTCGGAAGCTACATTTAGTGTTGGTAGTAGAGTCATTGATAAATATCATGTATCGTTAAAGACAGATACAGTTCAAGTTATGATGTGTGGATGGGATTGGTTGAGAAAACGTTTCGGAGTAAAAAAGAAGACCAGGGTAAATTTAAACAATTCTGATTTTATTTTTGATAAAAAAGCACATCTCTCAATCTGATTTTTTAAAATCTATATTTTGAATTGCAGAGCGAGAAGAAAGCGATGGAAGTTCTTCTGATTAATGATGACGTGTTGAAAGGATAATGGATCAGCTAAGGATCTACTTTCAGCCCGTAAACCCTCTTTTAAGTTTGTTTTGGTTTGCTTGTTATTAGCTTCTTTCTAGATAATGACTTCAATTGATCTGCTACTTAGATTTAGGCTCAATATCGAATGTTGGATGATTGGTCGTGTTGTCTTTGGGTCACCCAAATTGTGCCAATGGATTATTGACAATAAAGATTACTGGTGACAGTAAGTTCAATGGATTAATGGAGAGTTTAATTGACTTAAATGTAGGTTATTTCTGAGTTCTAACTCATATATTCTAATGTTCTCTAACTTCTTGTCTTTGGTGACCACAACTCATTGTTTTTTTGTTTATTAATATTTGGTTGTGTACTCCTATTATTATGAATTGGTTCATTTTGGACCTATGAAACAGGGATACTTCCTCGAAAGCAACGTACCCGTACCGGATACGTAACCGATACCGGTACGTACCCAATACTCGACGGATACACTTATGTGGACACACTTGGACTTACCACATCATTCTGCATATTGTGATAAAAGTCTGTTTTTCTAGAGTAAACAAAAATTGGCACTATGCTAGAAAGTGTTGGTACGTCCAATTAAGTAGTGTATATGTACCGAGTATGTTTCTGGCACAAGTACGTTTCTATTACAAGTACGTGTATTGAACGTGTTGATACAACGCAAGTTATTAACAAAACAGCTAACTTGTCTCTAGACTAACCGGAGATTGAACATGATCTCCAACAATGAAGAAGAAAAAGAAAAAGACTAATGTGTATACTTAAGTTTAATTTTATCTCTTTTGGTTAAACATATAAGATGTTAAATTTGCAATATTTATGAATGTTTAATGTTTGAAAACTTCATGTTATGTTGCATTGATTTGTGGTTTCTTCAAGTTGTGATTTATGTTTGATGTTTCAATGTTTTGAGAACTATTTATTGCACTTGTGATATATATAAATTATATTTGTTTTAACGTATCATGTCGTACCCGTATTCTTATTTCTTAAATTTTGGCGCACCGCCATACCGGGTGGTGCTTCCTAGTTTTGGACATTCTATGACACTGAACTGTGAAGCTCTTATGAACCGGCTGCTTTCTATGTCATGGTGAGTGCTTATTGATCTTTTCCAGAGTGAAAATATTAGGTATGTTAATAATGTTAAGATTTCCTCTTTGGATTTGTGTTTTGTTAGCAATATTTATCTAGTTTGTCACTACAATTTACAAGACTTGTGCAAATATATGTAGTTCTGAATAATTCTTGTTTACAAATTACAATCTTGTGTTTGATTATTTTTATTCATTTTATCAGTTTCACAACATCCAGCACATTTCTTTTCACAAATTTGGTGCATAGTGTGTGTTTCGTATTAGTTTTGATCATAATAATTATTAACAGATATAATTGTTGATGGTCTAAGTTGAGGTCCTATAAAAATGAGAACATGGGATGGATATGTTGGTAAAACACTAAAACTTGGAAGTATAAATTTATTCAAGTAAAAAACAAAACATGGCCTAAGCCTAGAAGCTCATGCAAGCCAGGAAAAAGAAGTCAAAGAATTTTTTATATAATTCAAACCGAACTCGAGTCGAGCTCGTCGAGCTCAAATCGAGTTCGATCCAAGCTTGGTAGGGACGGCAGCCATTTGCCCCCCCCCCCCCCCCTTCGGCAACAGGAAGGCCACCCCTACCAGAGGTGGCGGCCGAAGCCGCCCGTTTGCGGCACCGGGGAAGCCGGCTAGGCAAGGGCGGCGGCCGAAGGTGGGTGGCCACATGGCCGCCCCCTTTTCGGCAACAGGGAAGCCGCCCGTACCCGGGGCGGCGGCCGGAGACGGGAGGCCGAGAGGCGGCCCGTTTGCGGCACCGGGGAAGCCGGCCTGGCAAGGGTGGCGGCCGAAGGTGGGCGGCCAAATGGCCACCCCCTTTTGGGCAAGGGGGAGGCCGCCCCTACCAGGGGCGGCGGCCGAAGACGAGCGGCCGCATGGCCGTCCTTTCACAGCGACGGGGAGGCACGGCCGGAGAGGGGCGGCTGCATGTCCGTCCTTTCGCGGTGACGGGGAGGCACGGCTGGAGAGGGGCAGCCGGAGAGAAGCCGCGACGGCGATGGCGGCGACAGTTGTCGCGGCAGCGACGACGGCGGGGGTTGCCGCGGCGATTACACCTCGGGCGGTTACGTCGCTAATGGGGGTTTCTTGGATATCCGCACCCCGCGCATGGGGTGCGGCTAGCGCTTTTAGGGGGGACACATCATTTCCCCCCCCCCCCAAGTTCCTGCAGCTCAGAGCCGAAACGAATGGAGGGCGGTGACTTTTTCCTAAGTCGTGTGCGTGATAACTTGCGGTGGGCAAGGTGGATTTGATCAGTGCGGCAGAGGTGCGGAAGGTGAACTACCCACCAAGTGAAATGCTCGCTCGAGGTGGTGTGTGCTTATGACAAAATGTGTCGGAGATGAGATGTGCACGGGACGCCTCATGCGCTGGAAGGTTCGTGAGGTGTGCTCTATTGGTGCAGTGTGCGCGAAGTGTGTGCTGCTTGTGTGGCACTCATTGTGTGTAGTACAAGTCGTAATGCGCGTGAAGCGTGCGCTAGGCGCAATGTGCGGGGGGCGTTATGTGCGATACGTGCGCTCTAGGCACAACGTGCGTTGTGCGCACAATGTGTAATGTGCACAAGACTGTATGAGATACCTGCGAGATTGGATGTGATGATCCACGCAGCGGTGCTGAAGCATTATTGCGGCGTAGCCGAACCCGTCACTGGAGATCCTGCCGAGGATGAGTGAGTGGCTCTGGTGTTGATGGAGATGAGGCGTGGCTTTGTCTTTATTATTTTTTGCGCATTTGCGTTATGTAGTGACTTCGTACTTTGTTTGTGTATCTTTGGTAGCTCTTTGAGCACCGCTAGACTGTCTGTTCACTGTTCTGGCTTTGCACCCTCACTGGGGACGATCATTGAGCTTTAGCGGTGGTGGAAACATCGTTCTGTGTAAGCAAACTTGTTCTGCTTCTTAGATGTTGACGGTTGGAGGGATAGGTTCAGACAAGGCCCAGGCCGCTACCTGGGCGAAGGGCGGATGGTATCCTGCAAGCATGAGTGTGTCGTTGCTGGTCTCGACTTTGATGACATTTATGAGGACGAGCTTGTTTAGTATGTCGTTGATGGAGAGGAGCAGTCTCCTCGGTTTGTTGTACCTGGTACTGTCTTGTGTACTTGTTGCCCTGCTGGCGTGCTTGAACTCGTATCATGCGCTAGCTTGAGGGCTTCTACCTTCTTTTGCAGTTCGTTGTTACCTTTATGCTTTTTCTTGCAATGGTTGTTGCTTTGCTTTTGGTGATTTGTCTCTAGCACATTCCTTCGGAGTTTGAAGAGGAGTAGACTCTAGTTTTGTTGGTTCTTACTTTGGTTATACTTGCGTTGTATGCGTGCTTGTTGATTGGATATTGCATCCTTATATTGTAGCAGCTACGTGTGTTTTGCCTTGGACTGATTGTTGCATTGCAGCTATGAGCTCTTGTGAAAGTTGCAGTGTTGGTGCCACTATCTTCGCGCGGGTAACTTTGAGGCACTCCTTTGAGGTTGACTGTTGAAGGACGAGGCCCGGTGGTTTCGCGACCGACTACCAGGGCGAAGAGTGAACGCTTCAAACCGGGTACTGAGAGGTCGGGTTCACCATGCTGGGTGATATCGTTGAGTGTGGCAGTGAAGGCCTTCGAACCTGGGCCACTGTGAGGAGGGCATGCCCTGGTAGCGCCGCAACCTACTGCGGGAGAAGGATGAACCTTCAATCGCAAGCAGTGAGGGTTGCAAGGGGCTGGGAGCTCTGAAAAAACTTGCAGACCGCTGGCGAACGCGAGGGGGGCAGGCCCTGGCGACGTCGTGACCTATTGCGGGAGAAGGGAGAACCTTCGATCGCAGGCAAAGAGGCCACAAGGGCTGGGGGCCCTGAAGAAACGGCGAAGTTCGGAAATTTGAAGACCGCTGGCAAACGCGAGGGGGGGCAGACCCTGGAGACGTCGTGACCTATTGCGGGAGAAGGGAGAAACTTCGACCGCAGGCAGAGAGGCCACAAGGGCTGGGGGCCCTGAAGAAACGGCGAAGTTCAGAAACTTGCAGACAGCTGGCGAACGAGAGGAGGCAGGCCCTGGCGACGTTGTGACCTATTGCGGGAGAAGGGCGAACCTTCGACCGCAGGCAGAGAGGCCACAAGGGCTGGGGGCCATGAAGAAACGGCGAAGTTCAGAAACTTGCAGACCGCTGACGAACACGAGGGGGCAGGCTCTGGCGACATCGTGACCTATTGCGGGAGAAGGGCGAACATTCAATCGCAGGCAGAGAGACCACAAGGGCTGGGGCCCTGAAGAAATGGCGAAGTTAGGAAATTCGCAGACCGCTGGCGAACGCGAGGGGGACAAGCCCTGGCAACGTCGTGACCTATTGCGGAAGAAGGGCGAACCTTCGATTGCAGGAAAAAAGACCGCAAGGGCTGGGGGGACCTGAAGAAACGGCGAAGTTCGAAAACTTGCAGACTGTTGGCAAACGCTTGGGGGGGCAAGCCCTGACGACGTCGTGACCTATTGCGGGAGAAGGGCGAACCTTCGATCGCAGGCAGAGAGGCACTGTGAGCGCGCTGCCCGGAGGCAGTTGTTATTCACAGCGCGCTGCCCGGAGGCAGTTGTTGTTCACAGCGCGCTGCCCGGAGGCAGTTGTTCATAGCACGCTGCCCGGAGGCATTTGTTGTTCACAACGCGCTGTCTGGAGGCAGTTGTTGTTCACAACGCGCTGCCAGGAGGCAGTTGTTCACAGCGCGCTGCCCGGAGGCAGTTGTTGTTCAGAACGCGCTGCCCGGAGGCAATTGCTGCTCATAGAGCGCTGCCCGGAGGCAGTTGTTGTTCATGTAAACGGATGTCCTTCTATTTGAGCGAATTAAATACGTAGCTCTATCAGCGCAGACGATGTTTGCCTCACAAAACATTGTGGTGGCGCGGGAAGAGTCTCGTTGTTAGGTATGAAGCTTTTTACTGAGATGATTGCCTTAGGGATTGCCCCTCAGTCCTGGTGTACCGCTGGCTGACCTCCTATTGCAGGCTCAGTGCCTAATTCTGTAAGAATTTCCCCAGAAAGCTTTGACCAATTTTTTGTGTCGTGTCCCCGTCCCTGATGGAACTCACAGTACTTTGTCTGGTCCCCCGTATTTTTGGCAAGGGGTCTGGGATTGCGGAGCGCCTCGCTGCTTTGGATTGCGCATAGTATGTCTGCTCTGGAGGTAATCAGGGGCGTGCATCGATGGTGTTGTCGAGGTTGTGGGTTGCCACGACGTTCGGCGTTCTTTCTTAAGACTGACGAAGCCCCCTGCTCCCTCCGCCTTTTCATGCCTCTGTAGAACTGTTGTTGATGTGCTTCGATTGTTTCACGGCGGCGATCTAGGCTTCGACACGCCGTACTAAGTCATGGTAGCTTAGAGTTGTTTCTTTCATTACTGCTGAATAGAATTTGTCGGGGAGGAGTCCTCCTAAGAAGAAGCTTCTTAAGAGCTCGGGGTTGACTCTCGGGATTTGTCGCACCTCCGCGGTGAAACGACAGAAGAAGTCCTTAAGGGTTTCACATTTGTTTTGGCGGATCCCAGACAAGTGGGAAGTTTTTGACTATCCGTCAGCTGGCGATGAACTGGTCTGTGAATTGTTGAGTCAACTCTGTGAAATTCTTGATTTCTCCATCTTTCAGGGAGAGAATCCAAATGTGAGTCTGTCCCTTCAGAGTCGTCGGGAATGCTTGGCATAGCAAGGGATCTGGGGAGTTGCATAGTTGCATCAGGGTTGCAAAGTATCTGACATGCTCTGACGGATCGCCTGTTTTGTCGTACATCTCGATCTTTGGGAGCTTGAAACCTGGTGGGATTGGATGTGTCGAGATCTTATGCGTGAATGGCGAGCGATGATGGAGAGGGAGGGGGGCTGAAGAGGCATGTTGTCTGGATTGTTCGGACTCTTCAGCGATTATGCCACGAACTTCTTCACGCGTGAGCCTCCCATCGAGGCTTGCTGCTTCAGGGCGATTGAAGTGATACTGAGCTTCAGGTCCTCCGTGAGGACGGGCTCCGCGGCCTTGAATATCTGCACTGGGGAGGATTGCTTCAGGCATGTTGTCGAGCGAGGGAAGAAGAACTGAATCAATGTGCCTCCCAGGGACCGTTCTTTCGGTTGTGCGGGTGGCTTTTCATGACATGCTTTTTAGTCACGAGTACCGCTGTGCTGAGGGTATTGTCTTCTATGAATGTTGGGAACCGTGTTCCCACAGACGGCGCCAAACTGTTGTGGATCGCTCAAGGCTCCGGTAAACCTGACTAAATTGAACCGCCTTAGCACGGGAGCGGTCGAGCACGCAAACAGTCACGAAAAGAGGGAAAGCTGACAAGATAATTTTTTAACGTGGAAACCCCTCTGAATATGGTGAAAAATACGTGGTCGGAACTGTGCCGACAAAACTTCCACTAGTTGTCAGTTGCTTCCTTGAAGAATTCGAGTGCGACAGGCCGCTTCTCGTTACAAGTTGGGGGAGAGAGAGAGAGTTGGTCACGAAGCTATGAACTTCTTGTGCTGAGAGAGATAAACCTGTTGTGCTTTGAAGTCTTCTGTTGAAGCTCAGAAGCAGTGGTGACCTGCTTTGCTCGTCCCGGCTCTTGTGTCTTGGAGGCTTGTGTGGCGCGATTTGCGTGTCCTATCCTCTGTGGTTTGTCTCTACTTGCCTTTTGGAGAAGTCTGTTATGGTTGTCCTGTCAGTGATTAGAACGCTTGTTCTTGGGCGCACTGGGTGCTTGCTGGCGAAGAGCGCACGGAGCGCTTGGAGAAGCAGAGCGCACGGAGCAGTCGTTGGTGAAGAGCGCACTGAGCGGTTGCTGGCGAAGAGCACGAAGAGGCGTGCTAGAACGATCTTGACGACGGAGCGCGCGGAAGCGCGCTCGAACGATCTTGAGGCGGAGCGCACAAAGGCGAGCTAAGACGATCTTGACGGCGGAGCGCGCGGAGGCGCGCTAGGACGATCTTGAAGGCAGAACGCGCGGAGGCGCGCTAGGACGATCTTGACGGTGGAGCGCACGGAGGTGCGCTAATAAGAGGCGTGCGAGAGAGAGCGCTAGGAAGAGGCCCGCGCGAGAGAGCGCAAGGAAGAGGCGCGCGCGAGAGCGCGCAAGGATGCGGAACGCGCGAGGACGCGCAAGGAAGAGGTGTGTGCAGGAGCGCGCAAAGAAGAGGTGTGCGCAGGAGCGTGCTAGGAAGAGGCCCGCGCGGGAGCGCGCACGGAAGAGGCCCGCGCGGGAGCGCGCAAGGAAGGGGCCCGCGCGGGAGCGCGCAAGGAAGGGGCGCGCGCGGGAGCGCGCAAGGAAGGGGCGCGCGCGGGAGCGCGCAAGGAAGGGGCGCGCGCGGGAGCGCACTAGGAAGAGGCGTGCGCGAGAGCGCGCAAGAAAGAGGCGTGCGCGGGAGCGCGCCAGGAAGAGAAAAAGAGTAGAGAGAAATTCGTATGAGAAAAGGAGAGAAAATCCACAGGAGGATTTTCCGGCCGAGAAGAGATGAAAATAAATAGGAAGTGGGTCTATTTTTAGATTTCAGGAGGGGCAAGCCGGTAATTTCCCCTCGTAACCACCGGCCGGACGAATAGGATCACTCTGTTTAGAGCGCACGGATCGTCATATTTACGCAAAAGATAAGACCGCCCCAGCCGGAAAAATAACCGCCTTTGCCGAAAAATAACTGCTCCTCCACGAGGGAGGAGCGGCCAGCAAGGGCGGCGGCCGGAGAGAGCTGGGGGCCATGGTCGGGCGGCCAATTTGGCCGCCCAGCCTAGGAGAAGAGGAGGTCGCCGCTTAACGATGGAGGCGGCGGCAAACGGGCAGCCAAATGGCCTCCCGTTTTTCGGCGAAAGGGAGGCCTCCCCTGGTAGGGGAGGCGGCCGAAGATGGGCGGCCATTTGGCCGCCCCCTTTTCGGGAACAGGGAGGCCGCCCCTACCAGGGGCGGCGGCCAGAGACGGGCAGCCGAGAGGCCGCTCGTTTGCGGCACCAGGGAATCTCTTCTTCTATAGAACCATTTTTTTTCTTGGTCCCACTTCAATACTAAGCAAGCCCGAACTAATTGAATACTTGTGTGAGAAATTCCTCGAATTGACTTGCCATTTCCATAGAGTATATAATTGACAATTCGAAGTTGGACATTATCCTTTTCCTGCAAGAGATCCTGAGATAAAAGTGTTGCTAAATTTATCCCATCAGCTATTTCATATGTGATTATGGGCCGAACCAAAACAAAATGTTTTTTTTGTAGGTGCGATCCGTTGGACATAGTTCCAATTTTAAAAAATATTTGATCCTTTAGAATTTTTTTTCCATTCCCGATGGTATCAAAATACCGTCGTGTCGAGATATTTTATCCATCTCTCTAGGAAAATGAATATCTCCAGAAAAAATTTTAAGTTCCATACTTTTTTTCTCTCTACTCGGACTAATCTGCCCACTCTACTTCTTGTATTTAAATTTAAAGCAAGTCGTGTATCTACTCCAACGATACTATTGTTCCGGACCATTATGGGCGAAGATCCGGGGAAGATATGCACTTCCTCGGGAATTAAAAAAAAATTGATCTACTTTCATTTGCATTTGATATTTCGGACTAAATTCTTTTGTTCCTCGATCCTCTTTTTTACCATTGAATCTACTTAGCCGTAATTCCCGAAAAATCAAAATGAATACTATTTTTTTTTTGTAGGTGCGATCCGTTGGACATATAATTCTAATTTTATAATGTTTTATTTAATTTATTTAATTTTTTTAATCCTAATTATTATTTATTATAAATTGGAGACGGATGTGTAGAAGAAATAGTATAGTGATAAAACAATGATTTTTCCAAAATCAAGAGTTATTGGGTTGCAAAAATAAAATATTTTTACCCCCCTTTCCTTCTTTTTCTTAATTTTATTTCTTTTATTGTTATTCTACTTTTGTTAACAAATAAAACTCATTGCATAGAAAGAAAAAGATCTGTATATTGGACCCTCCGTCTCCGGGGTATTTATTTATTTTTTCTTAAATCTTTTATTTCTTATATTACCATTTCTGGCAAGGGCGGCAGCCGAATGGCCGCCCCCTTTTCGGCAATAGGGAGGCCGCCCCTACCAGGAGTAGCGGTTGGAGACGGGCGGCCGAGAAGGCTACCCGTTTGCGACACCGGGGAAGTCGGGCTGGCAAGGGCAGCGGCCGAAGGTGGGCGGCCAAATGTCTGCCCCATTTTCGGCAACAAGGAGGCCGCCCCTACCAGGGGCAGTGGCCGGAGAAGGGCGGTCGCATGGTCGTCCTTTCGCGGCGACGGGGAGGCGCGGCCGGAGAGGGGCAGCCTGGTGGCCTTCCTTTTGCGGCGATGGGGAGACGTGGCCGGAGAGAAGCCGCGACGGCGATGGCGGTTGCCGCGACGGCGGCAGCGGTTGCCGCGGCGGTTACATCTCGGACGGTTACGTCGCTAATGGGGGTATGGGGTGCGGCTAGCTGTTTTAGGGGGACACATCAAGTAGGGAAAATCTCTTTTGTTTGCAAAGCGGCTCATAGCAACAACCAGATAATTTCACAAGGGAATCAGCATATAAATTAGATAAAGAAAATAAGGACAACAAAATTTAACAAGGCCAAAGCAAGCTCGGTATATGTGATTTTATTAAGTGCATAAGTGGAAATTAACAAAGAAGAGCAAATGGAGAGTGCCAAAGATACTACCCCGATAGAGTATGCAAGTAGCGGTCAGGTGGTATCCATCAAGGTTGGCTCGAGTAATAGTGGATTTTGACGTCTAGGGAATAATTGGTGACTCAAGGGAGTGGAAACGGGAATGAAGACATGGGCGGTTGAGGTTGGACTTAGTTTTGGGGATCGGCCTCGTGTTCGTGATCGATGGAGCCATGGAGGAGATCGGCTCACCACTCGGTGGGACCCGTTTTTGCATATTTACCAGGAATGCATTGATCGGATCGGCGATCCGAGACCGCGAGCGCATTTGGAGCGTCATCTTTCATCCTATATGTATTTTTTTTATATTTTTGAGTTATATTTATTGTTTTAGGACATCGGGCATAACGGACAATCACCATCGTTCACACTGGATGCCCAACCGCCCCCTCTCGTTATAAATAGGGGCGGATGTTCTCATTTTCATTTCATTGCTGATTTTGTGAGAGATTCCCAAATTTCGGCAATCTTCGTGGTGTGACGCCACAAGTCTGAAGTGCGACGTCTTGTTTAATGTTATTTCAGTTATTTTATTATTTCTTCCTTTATTGTTTTTGTGAGTCTCATCCTCAAACCTACGAAATCACCTTTTTCCCATCGTTCATCTGTTGTAACTGCACTGCTCATCACCTCCATCCCACGATCTCTGCAGTTATCTTCATCAACAAAGGAGAAAACCGCACCTCCACTATTCATTACCCTCTTACCCGCGCGTCGTCATCGCCCTAATAGCGCTCCCCCTCGTCACTCCTCCTGCTCATCTTCCCCACCTGGAATCAGTCAACCGCTCGCTCCTCCCCATCGACCCCTCCAAAGTCGTTCGACATCCACCTCTCCTCCATTTAAACGGACGAAACTAAGTCCCATCACCTGCAACACTCCTATAGTCGTCGATTTTTGCTTCTCCCTCGATTGAAAATCGCAAGCAGCCCTCTATTCTCCTTGAATCCCACCGACCGTACTCCATCACCATCTTTCCCCCATTCGTGGAGCCTTCCTCAGGTGGCGTAAACCTCTCTACTTCTCCCAAACTCTTCTGCAACTCCAGTCTTCAAGTACTCTGCTTACTGCGCGCTTCAGCCTTCAGAGATCCTATAACTCACCTATTCCATTCTTTTTGGCACATCCAGTACTTATATATACTCACACTAACCCAATCTTCATTTGTCGTACCCCTCAACTTCGGCACACTATTAATCCACCACAAATCCCCACATCCACACTTCCTGACGCAGGGGGATCTATAGGCGGCGGAAAAATCAGTGATAACCCCACATGTTAAGCAAAGCCCGACGGTTAAGCCACAATTAGATAATAATTAAAACATCCCACGCAGTTGAATTCACAGCAAGACACAATAATTAATTAGTGCGAGACAAGCTTAGGCTTTCCTCCGCGTGGAGGGCCAAAGCAAAAGCGTGCGGCGAATAAAATCTTGCAAATCGCAATAATGATCTAAAAGCAAGCAACTATCATACAAGATATTCAAACGACTGTAAGGTCCAATCCAATATAAATATGCTGAAAAATAATAATTCAATACAACAATACTCACTAAATAGTGGGCTGACAAAGACACTAAAGAATCTAGAGCCGAAGATGCGTGGACGGCGATCTGAGGTGGCGCCAGTGGCGTGGAAATGGCGGAGGTGGCTATCCTCGGCGGTAGACGGTGAAATCGGGCCGGAAATAGATAGATTCGGGCGAGGGATGGATGGATCTGATGTTTGGTGGTGGATCCGGGCTAAGGGATGTAGTACGGGTGGAGGGGAAGACGGATCGAGGGGCTGAAATTCTCCTATCAGGATTGATCTGAGAAGAGGGAATTATATGGTGGTTCCACGTGGGGGGAAGGAGGGAGGCTAGCTCTTGAGGGTTGATAGGGGGCGGCTGTAGGGGGGACAAGGAGGCGGTCGGTAGGCGCTGGGAGGGGGTCCAGGTGAGGGCTGGCCGGTAGGGCTTTGACTGATAGGTAGGGGGGAGAGGGGAGGCCCGCTGGAAGAGGGAAAACAGGAGGGCCGACGGGTTAGGGTGCTGAAGAGGGTGGCCAGCTGCAGGAAAAATAAAAAACTATAGCACATGAAAAGTAAATCACATAAATGAATAGTGAATAAAAGTAAAACCGTGAGTTGAAACCTGGGCAACAAACGGTGGGCTTTGGGGAGCTTGTAGAGGCTTCGGCAAGGAGTTTTGGAGGGGGAGAGGGTTAGGGTTAGGGGGTACCTTAGGGAGGAAGATACAAGCCTATGAGTCGTCACATAAGGTTTCACGGAGTCGGCACCGTGGCTTGATCGCGGGATTCCGGGATTCAATGTCTCCAAAATCTGCAATCCTTAGATCATCCCCTAAGAGGTCTATTTATAATAAAGAGAAGATTAGGGCATCCTCCATCAACGACTATGATTGGTCGGAGGTGAGGCTACCCAAATACAACAAAATAAATGCAAACATAGCGAAATAATATATCAAATTGATTCGCAACGCGAATCCGGACACATCTGCGGAGTCCGATCGTCGACCCGGGCACGCCAAATATGGAAAGTCACCAATCAGCCCCGAACGCGCCCAAAACTCGTCCTCCACTGCAAGTTCTCGGCTCTGCTCCGCATCACTTCCTCTCATCCCCATTGGGGCTGGGAATAGTTTATCGCTTCACAGTCGTCGCGCATTCTTTTTGAGGAGTCGCACCCACCGTCGTCGTCGGATTTCTCTGGCATGGGAGTATTATCGTTTTGTGTTGTACTTTTTGTGTTAAATTCTAGATGAATATGTTGTGTTTGTTTGGACTTTGAGAACACTAATGCTATTGTTTCATTTTTCATATTATTCTATAAACTTATTTGTGTAATCATGGTAGATAGCACCTCGTGCAAAGACGAGTGTGATTTTGGTTGTGCTCCGAAAATTTCAATGCTCACATTGTGTAAATTTTGCTAAACTTATAAAATTTAATTTGCTAAAGTTTGTTTCCAGAATTTTTAAAACACGCAAGCATCATTTAAATTGGGCTTGATGCATTCATTCTGCACACCCACTTAGGTTTGTATAAGTGTGTCAGCGCAGTCATTTCACATTTGCATGTATCATTGCATTAGCGTGTTAGCACATTCATTATCACAAAGCCCTGTCCTGCGTCACTTGGACAAGGTTGTCTGTAAAGTGGAATGAAGGTAGGGGCGGCTAGTCTCGAGGCCAACAATGGAACTGACAGAGAGCAAAGAGTGTTCTGGAAGGATGGTCGAGCTGGCCCAGAATATATAGGCGGTGGTTGGAGGTGAGGAATAATCGAACTGCGTTGGGGAAGTGCAGGGATGGTAGCCTCGTCGACGAGAAGGATAGAGAGAAGACTGTAAGTTGTCAGGTGGATCCCCAACGAGTAAGAAGGTGAACGGAAGGAATCAACTGTGGGGCAAGAGTGTCAGGTGGATCCCTTCTTTTAGGCTTTCAAGTTTACTTATATTTTTTAACTTACATAGGATATCATTTTCAAGATTAAAAATATATTGAAATATATATATGTATTCTAATTTTCACGCAAACAAAAGAATTTTTTAAGTGATATTTTATTTGTTTGTTTTTCCTTAATTATTTGAAATTGTCAAACATTTTTCATTCATCGTCTTATTTGTCGGTCATTTCAATAAGTCATTTCAAGTTACAAAATGTCCTTTATAATGTAAGATGGCACGCGACACTTCAAATACAAAATGAGAGAAATTAAAATTCAAAAAACAGAGAAGGATCAAGTAAAGTTAATGTTAAACATGGTTGAATTACCTTGATGTCACCCAAGTCGCATCATTAACTATTTCCAAGCAGTCCCGCCAAAGTTCACAAATAAAGTGATATTAGAGGTGTCGGTCCCATCATCATTGACTCCTTCCTCATCATTCTCTTTTGACTTCATAATCCCAGTTCTTAAATAATTACATTCACGACTTTATTGAGATTGACTTTTATGTTGTCGAGCTTTCATATTGTGCATTAGATGAGCTACTTCCTTCGTGGATTACAACTTCACGGATGTGCTCGTCTTCATAGACAACCCTTCCACTTTGCCAAACGCCACAAAGGAAACATTTTGGTGGAAGCATTCTATGCCCTAAATGATATTAAACCACCCAATATCATACCTCTAAATCCACTGCACCAACATTTCTCCCACCTCGTTCATGTTCATTCATCAAGCTTCCATAACACTCAACCAATATACCCACTTCCAAATTCTCTTCCTTTACTCGATCTTTTCGTACCTTGGATTATATGTAGACCAAAAAGGAACCGGCGACCCTACACTTATCCCGCAAATAGCATCTATCCCTCCATCGTCATGAATTATATCTTTGTTGCGAACATACTTAATCACCTATTCATAAATGTTAAAATAAAGAATTGTGCATGGTCCTTGATAGAAGATGAATACACCATTATTGTTGACTTTTAAGTCAATGAGTGTGATGATGGTCATACCAGACTCGATCTTAAGAACAAGATCATTTGATAGGAATATTGATGTGCATTGACATTGTTACGAACAGAAAATTGCGCTATCAAAAACAAAAACACGATTGCATTAAGTGAAAGGAGCACACAATACAATCCGGAGCAAGCCCCAGCCGAGACAAAGGAATCTGGGTCCTCCAAGATCCTTCTCTCCAAAGAGAGCCCAAAACAACTCAAACACTCCAGATACCTGAACCCCTCTCCCTTGTACAGATGATGGAGGTTAACCATACAAGGAAATACAAATTCATTTAAGTAATTAATTAATCTAATTAATATTAATCAATTAATTAATACAAGTTAATTACAAGCAATAATCACGGCGGTTTCCAAATGCGCGCTCCGACGGTTCCGACAAGAAGTGGCTCCTCCGACAAATGTGTGGGGGTAACATTATACCAGACTCGAAAAATTGACCTTTTCCTCAAGGTCGAGTTTTAATTGTTTGTCGGGCTCTTTAAGAATGGGAGCGACGTATATTTGTGGCTGCAGTTAGGGAAAATTGTGGACCGGATAGTGAAGGGAAAAAAGAGGGTGGGGAGATGGGGGTGAAAGTCGGTTGTATTAAATGAAAATGGAGAAGATAAGAGGGGGTGACAGCTACTGAAAAGTAGAAAGAGGGGGTACGGTGAGAAAAATTAAAAAGGAAGGATGTCATAAGGTGTGGTTTGGCATTTTGTGGGGGGAGGCGGGTGTATGCAAAGGAAAGGGGAAAAAAGCGTGCAGATATGGAGGAAGGATAGGCGTGGGGGTAGAATAAGATAGGCGAAAGATCCTGCAGGAGAGCTGATGGACGGTGACGCTGCGTCATAGGGCAGGGGTAGGGTTGATATCGAGTCGAGTTCGAGCAATTTTGGCTCAGCTCGAAATCGAAATTTTTGACTCGAACTCGCCTCGAAATCAAAATTGATTTCAAGCTGAGTCGGCTCGACTCGAAATAGCTCGATCGGCTCGAAATCGAATCGAGTCGGCTCGAAATCGAATCGAGTCGGCTCGAAATCAAATTGAGTCGGCTTGAAATTAAGCAATTTTTTGTTTTATTCATAGTTTGCTTAAAATTAAATTGGGCAGTCTATAAATTTAGCAAATGAAACACTTAAAAACTTCATTCTTTTTATTTAGCTTTAAATTTTGTTATTTTTTAAGCTTAAAATAAGAATATATTAATAAATACATATTTTTTTAATTAATTTGAGTTGATTCGAATCATATTTCAAGTGATTCAGGGCTGGCTCGAAATCGACTCGAAATCAGATTCGAGTCAAATTGAGTCGAATCAATTTTAACCGATTCCGATTTGGCTCAATTTTCGAACGATTTTTGAGCGACTTTCGAGTTTCGAATAATATGCTCAGCCCTAGGCAGGGGAGATCACCGAAGCGATGGCGAGTAGGGGTCGACAAGTTCGGCATGCGAGTACTTAGAGTCTGTCGTCTAGTTGGATAGAAAACGTGGGAAGTAGATCCGACCGAGGAAGAAGCCGATCCGGCTATTCAGCTGAGGTAAGTTCCCGGATGCACTGACAATGGTGAAGAGTGGCGACGACATCATCACACCGCGCTAAAAGCGGTGAGCGGCTGACATCCTGGGTGTCGGGTTGTGCGTGGGGTGTTGTGGAAGGCGGAGGCGCCAGTGAGGAATTGACCAAACGAGCCACGAGACATTGTAGACTCGCTTGGAGAGAAGCAAGGATACTGGTCGGGTTGTCGAGGCGGTGTTCGACGCCGCCGTGGCTCCTCTGGCAAATGTGTGAGGGTAACACACATCAACTTGACCAAGGAAGACAATGGGCAAATCATGAACGTCGGAGCCTCCTATAAATGTTCAATCTTTTCTTTCTTAAATAATAGTTTAATTCTTGCTCTTTTGTAAACCTCTTCTATATAACGAGAGGTGGCATATTAAGAATTCTTTGTGCATATTTTGACCTTAAGGAATAGGAGTTAAACACTTGTGCTTAGCCAAGGCTCTTCTTTCAAGTTTTTATCGTAATCTCCTTGATAACGTTCACGTACTTTATCAACGATAGTTACTTAGAAACATGGTACTCCTAGAAAAAATATTTTGAATTGCTACAAGGTGTTACTTATCTTAGAATGAAAAAGAAAGCAGAACTCTGAAGCTAATATGCATTTTTTTCAATGAAAGCTTATAGAACAAACCCTTAAGGATGAGACATAAGAATTTTTATCAGTGAAAGGCTAGCCATAGCAAATTCCAACAAACTAATAATGACAGATTATGGTAACAGAAAAAATTTTAAGGTATTCAGAAATAAAGAGAATGGACCATAATCAGGGTTAATCACAGTGATCCACATACATGTAATTGAAATAGCAGTTCCAACAATAACTCAAGAACAAAATAAGTACAGTACTTACTTGTTCTAATCATGTTTATACACCTCAAAAAGACATCATGAAAGGCGTTGAGAAGAGAAGATGGACTACAAATTTCAGATAACCCATTAATAGATAATGCAGCGTGTACGACTGTAAGATCATCATCCTGAAGCCGGCGCAATAGAGCATCATTTACAAGTTTCTGCACAAATTTAAATGCTAAATTTATTTGCGCAAGAGATCACGAGGAATTAACAAAGCAAGTTGTTAATCAAATAACAGACCTATAAAAAAAACCTTGTGAAATAATGATTCATAAGATACCTGTTGATGACCAGAAGAGGATTTCAAACTATCAGATGAAGATATCTCCAAAAGAGTTGCTCGACGAACAGAAGCCTGCATGTAGTTAACATTCGCTTGAGACTGTAGAAGTACAAAATATTATAGCTAAAAAAATTAAAGATGGATTGTCAATGCGCAAGAAAATTAATACTAAAAGAAAATTTGGAAGAGAAAATAATTTACAGAAAACCAAATTACCTTAGGATGTTCAAGGCAAAACCAAATTTTTGAATCAGACATCTCCATTGGCATGTCTGGGTTCCCATCAAGCATTCGACAGAAAACAAGAAAAGCTGAATCATCTTCCCCCAACTTCATTTTTGAGTTCTGAATGCAAATATATGTGATTACAACTTATAATATTTCCTTAAAACTTTTGACTGGCAAAACAAGTGTAGAACAAACCCTAAGAAATTTATGGACAGCTCCCTGCAATTCAGATGGATACTGCCTATCTATCACAGCCAAAATTTGCTTAACCTGGGAACCTAAGTTAATAGTTAAACATACAGAATGTCAAAGGATACTACTTTTGGCAGGAAGAATCAAAAAATGTATCAGTTCAGAAATGATTTATATGTAAATCACACACAAGTATTACCTGCTGGATGTGAACGTAAATTATTTGCATTTAAGAATTTCATACACTGGGCAAGGATCTTGTGCACAATCTTTTCAACAAAATCAACGACAGGAAGTGCTTCCAGCACATTAACAAGCAAATGATAATAGGAATCATCTGAAGAACTATAAAAAGTTCATGAAAAATAAGATTTTATAGATTTTGAGACACTCCAAAAAAACTATAAAAGAACTATAAACCACCTGTAATCAATCAGTGATTCTATGTAAACATGCAGAAACTTTCGGATATTGAACTCTTGGGACAATCCAGAAAGTACGCCAACAAAATCCCTTCATTAAAATAAGCTTACTGATGAGCCGAAAACCAAAAGGAATTCCAAATAAATTATGATATTAAAAAGTACAAAAAGGTAATTTGGATATGATACCTTACGTCTTTCAGTATCATCATAGCATTCTTTGAAATGGTCTGTGTTGACTGGGACTGGATTAAAAGTTGAAAATAGTATTTAAAAAGTTAGTCAAGAACAGTGATCAAAAAATATTTTATGTTGCAATGATTTGACTAATGTGCATTAATTTTGGTCATATTTTATGTTTTTTAATTTGATTTTTTATGGATAATTAGCATAGTAAATATATCTGCCTTTCCCCTCGCATTTATGCACGAGCACAATCCACCCATTTCAACCGCTCTCCACCCTTTGGCCCACTAGCTTATCGTTACTTCCTATCATGTGTGTTTGCATTTACTAGATGTTGTTTGACAATAACCAGGTTCAGAAAAGTGGCAGGTAATGCAATGATCAGATATTGTTTTAAGTGACCAAAAATTAATCAAAAACATTAAAACGAGTAAAAAAAACATTAGTAAAAGAGGATTAAAAAATATCTTAACAAAAAAAGTTGAGTATGTATTACTAAAAAATTGAATACATAAGATCTACTTACCCAAAATGGATTCTCTCAAAATAGGAGTAAAACCATGCGAGTTAGTACCATATTGATACCAGTATCAACATGGTCCTAGTCCCCATCACTATTGATTGATTTTTTGATTCTAAGCATTTAGGATCTATATTAAACGTTCAGTCATGTATCTTCGTAAGTAATGGAGCTTTTATATGTTTGAGTTCATTTCTAAGTATCTTGAGTCACTATTTTTAAGAGTTAAATTGGGTTATTGAGTACTTAGGTTGGCTGACCCAATACAAGGTTGCAGATGTCAGATGTAGGAGACTCATTGTATTGAATTTTTCATGTTGGTTTTAATATGTCAGGGATATTTCATATATCAAGTTTCAATATTTAAACAATTGTTGGAGGAGAAAATTGATTGAGTTTATTCATCCACATGAGGGTATTTATACAAATACAACGATATGACACGTCACTGATCCGTGTGCTCTCATATTTCCTAAATAGGAATCGATCTATTTAGGAAACAAATATCGTAATCAATACAAAGATTATATGCAATATCCAACACTCCCCCCCCCCCTCAAGTTGGGCGTGTGATAGGTCAGTCATGCACCCGAACTTGGACAATAAGATCTGCGAACAGGGTACTGGAACTTAGACCCTTTGTGAGAACATCGGCCAACTGTTGGTCAGTTCCTGGAACATGCTTCAATGGGATAACAACGGTTCCTCGGACGATATTCAATTGAACCTTCACGATGAAATGTCTGTCAATCTCAATGTGTTTCGTACGATCATGTTGAAACACCGGATTCTTTGTTTGTGGGCAATGGAGATTGCAGCTTTGTTGACTATCACAATAGAACACAATCTGATGGGCTCACTTCCTTTAAGCCCAAGTTCCTTCAGGATAGTGGAGACCCATAATCCTTCACAAATGTCATGTGCGATTGCTCTAAACTCGGCCATCGATCGGTATTCAGCACTGCAGAGGACCTAGCAACAACATGTTGCTTCTTGCTTCTCCATGTAATAAGCTGACCAAATTCCCACCAAGTACATGGAACAATATCCAGTTGTGGAGCGCCTCCGATCGGTGGGCGATCCAGGGAACCCGCAGTCCGCGTCAGAATAAACTTCAATAATCAACTCCTTATTTGGTGAGAACAGGATGCCCTTGACCCTGGTGAGGACTTGAGGTATCGGAGGACACGATGCGCGCATCAACCGCCTGGAGATGAGAGCCCGGGCCTTTGGAGAGTGCATAAACTGGCTGAGAACTCCCACTGCATAACGAGATATCTGGCCTCGAGACTGTGAGATAAGTAGATTAATTTCCCTACCAGCCTCGATGGTAACTCCGGATTCGAATGTCATCGATCACATCGCCATCTGAAGCATGAGCTGCCTAGCTTGTGATTGGCTTCGATTGGGGTGTCGGCAGGCTTGCGACACCCGCTCATCCCAGCATGGCTTCAAGAAGGTCGAGCACATACTTCCTTTGTGATAGAAAAACCCGTCGGCCGCCGTGCTTTGATCTTGCAACTTCAATGCCGAGAAAGTATTTGAGATTTCCCCAAATCTTTAGTCTGAACTTCAAATTCTTTTGCCAATTTGTTTGACTTCAGTGCTTGAATCTCCTCCTTGAGTCATCCCCAGTGATTATGATATCATCCACGTAGACAATCAGAAGGGCGGTTAACTTCCCCTTGTTGATTCGGGATAAAAGGGTGTGGTCGGCATTGAACTCTGACGGTGAACCCCATGTCCAACCACCTGTTCATGGCTTTGTGGAATCTTGTCAAACCAGGCTCTGGCTGATTGTTTCAGGCCATAGAGTGGCCTCCGTAATCTGCACACTTTCCCTTTTGATCCGCTAGGGCTGAGACTCCCCCGTGGTCTCAAACCCGGGAGATTGGCCATGTAGATCTCTTCTTCCTGAAGGTCGCCATGAAGATAAGCATTCTTCACATCCAATTGGCAGAGTTGCCAATCCTTGCAGGCAGCACAAGATATGAGGACATTCTGATCGAATTCATTTTTGCAACAGGAGCAAAGGTCTCCTGCTAGTCTATGCCCTCTGTCTGAGTATAGCCTCTTGCCACGAGTCGGTGCCTTGTATCTTTCGGACAAGTGCCTGAGGGGTTCATGTTTGACGGTGAATACCCATTTGCATCCAACAGCCTTTTTTCCTGGTGGCAGATGAACCAAGGACCCAGGTGCCGTTTTTTTCCAGGGCACTCATTTCTTCAAGCATTGCTAACTTCCAGCTATCGTCGGAAAGGGCATCCTGCCATGAAGTGGGGATGGAGACAGAGTCTCCTGACAAAGTTAGCGACCGAAACAGAGGAAATGCTCCAGGTGGGAAGCTGTTAGGGATGAGTAAGAAACAAACTGAGATAGGCGATGGATGTTGAGTGGAGACGTACCTTCGCCGTATGGATGAGCGGATCCCGAGGCGAGCCGGCAGTCAGGTAGCGGGCACCAGTGGTCTGATAGCCAACTGCAGATGTTGGGCCGCGAAGTTCGATCCCTTGGGTCGACGAGAGTACACCTGCAGAATAACCGGTGGTAGTAACAGGGACCTTGACAGGAGGGGCGCAAGGAGTAGGAGGTGTAGACTGAGAGGGATGATATACCGGAGTAATAGGTAGAGGGGTGTCAGAGTACGACGGGATCTAAGGTACTCGGAGCACTTCCGTTGTGGGAAATCAGACCCCCCCTGAAGTGAGGACCCATAGTAGCTTTCAGATTCCCGGAAAGGTAACGTCCATGCCGTAACGTAAACCTTCTTGTTGACGGGTAGCAGGCGAATAACATTTATAATCCCTTCTGAGTAGGTGAGTAGCCCACAATGAATACGCACTTGTGTGCACGAGCATCAAGTTTCGTGGAGGGACCGGTGGTGGATATGGACGAAACAAACACACCCAAAAACACGTGGAGGAACGGGAAAAGGCGGAGTGGTAGGTGGAACCCCAAGTGTGGTGAGGGGAGTTAGCATACTGAGGACCGAGAACACGGGATGGCATACGGTTTATGAGAAAGGTACAAGCTGCGGTGAGTACAGCGCGTAGTTCCCCCCAGTATGGTATTTAGGGACCCGCATTTGAAGCATGTGGAGGAAGAGACACCGAGCAACTTCCAATAGGTGGCGGTTTTTACGCTCAGCCACCCCATTTTGAGCCGGGGAGTAGGCGCAGGATGTCTGATGGATAATCCCCCGATTGGCGAGGAACTGCCGAACTCAGAGAAAGTGGAAGGTCAATGACTGGTGTTCACGGCCATTATCAGTGCGGAGAATCTTGATGGGGGTCGCAGAAACTGTGTAGAGACCATGTTGTAGAATCGCTGGAACAAGGGAAAGACCTCATTTTTGGCTTTCATAAGGTAAACCCAGGTGGTACGTCATTGAAAGTAACAGTCGATAAAAGTTACAAACCAAAAACAACCCGAAATAGTAAATGCAACCCGGCAAGGACCCCAAACATCACTCGGATGTATCAAATGGAAAGGAGCGGGACTTGGAGAAGAAATATGATTAAAAGAGGTACGATGACGGGGTTGTTTACCACGATCACAGGTGCATCACAACGAAATTTATCAGGAAGAACTAACATCAGACGGGAAAGCCTTAGGAAATGGAAGACGTTTCATAGAATGCATAGACAGATGTCCCAGCCGACAGTGCCAGGACTGCCAAAGTAGTTGTCCGATCCAGATGGAGATAAATGCTCGGGGAGGATAGGCCGGAGAGTGGTCAAGAATCGAACACATTCTGCAGCCCGTCCACCAGACTATCAGTTCCATTCACCGTTCCCGTCTTCAGGTCCTGAAAAATGCAAGAAAAGAAGAAAGAAAGTTACTGAGCAGTTCATAGAATTGGTTATATAGGGCGACAACAGAATAGAAAGGAGATTGCGGAAATGTAAGCCGAGTTCGGAACATGAAGAACAGAGGAAAGAGTTAGGGAAATATCAGCACGGGATGGAGCCTTTTCCGGCAATGGGAGAGAGGGAACCATCTACGATGCTCACTTTGTCCCGACCAGACATGTACTTCGTGAAGGTGAAGGACACAAAGTACCTGAGGCGGCAGGAGCCGTGATCATATGGTCTGTTGCTCCAGAATCAATGATCCAGTCGCGGGCCAGAGTAGAGGGATACCTTCATTGGGGTGGAGGCAGCATGAGCACCGAGGCAGGCCTCTGATGGGCATATGAGGACGAAGAGGCATGTGGCTCTGGTGATGAAGACGAACCCTCGAGATCATCAGGGGAAGCGGAGTCGGAAGTAGCAACAAGGACCTCATCAGGCGTCAGAGTCAATGTGGGAGGTGTCATGTTTGGAAGCTGTGGCTCGTCGAAAATGCCCATTTTTACCGCAGACAGGTGCGCGGAGCGAGGCTGGGTAGAGCGACCCGAAGTGCGACCAGGACAGCGACCGCCACGAGAGGAAGAGCGGCCTCCACCGCGGGGTGGAAGAGGTAGGGAACGGGTTCCATGAACAAGGGCCGAAAGCAAGTCCGGGCACTCCGGAGGCGTGTATGACGGTTGAGAAGCTTCCCGCAATAGTCACAGAGAAAGAGGTGTAACGTCTTTGTAGAGGAGAGTTGAGCCTTCGGACACTGAGAATCACGAGGCGGGCCGCCATCATCTCGTAGCCCAAGCTTCCTTTTGGGCCGTGAGCAGCAAGGCCGAACCATCTAAAGAGGAGGCTCATGGTGGAGTCCAAGTTTGCCTCCAATCAAATTCCGAGCTGAGCAACAAAGGACGTCAGGTCGGTCGCGCCACTGAAAACCTCTGGAAGAGCAGTGATGATGTCATAAGATGGTGAGACTATCCTTGTCCAAGTAGAGGGTGTGGAGCTGTCCCACACTGATTTGGTCAAAGTCCCTATGTAGCCCATGAAGGAACTCGAAAACTCTGTTGTGATCAAGAGAGTTCCCGTGCACGCGAACATCATTGGTAAGCTCATTCCTTCAGTAGGGGTACCGATAACGGCCAAAGTAATGGAGTCAAAGTGATCGAAGGAACCCCTCTTGATATAGCTGCAGGACACGGTGAACTCGTGGTAGTAGGCATTCCACGGAGGGCGTTTTTCTCCAGTTGGCGAAAGTAGTAATCCGAAGATCTTGCGTCGTAGCTGAAAGATCTGGAGAGGGCCGCGTTGCCGCGACAGGAGGTAGGTAGTTTCCGCCCTTCGCCAAATGTCTGCAGAGTCCGTATCCAGAAAGAGATAGTCATGGGGGCGGGAAGCGCTATGGATTCGACCATGGAGTTAGTCAGCCAGGACCGCATGACGAGACCAGGAGTTCTCCGATTCCCATTGCACCCAAGAGGAGAATCTGGGAAATCTGAACGAGGTATGGGTGTAGTGCCCATGACATATCCAAACAGCCTCCTGCTCTTCAAAGCAAGAGTAATAGCCCGAGACCAAAACGGGAGATAGTTGGTACCATCCAGACGAATCGTCGTGATTTGAGGCGTATTGTGGTCATGTCCCGGGCGAGGGAAGCCGTTGGACGTCACGGTAGTTGGGGGTGTACTGGTGGTGGAAGATTCGGTAGGGGAGCCATTGGTCCCGGCCATGGTGAGCAAGCATACAAAGCAAGATCCCCCGTTGGAGAGCAAAGAGCTGCCTAGATAGAAACTAGGTTGGCCTCATAGAAAGAGGAAGGAACCAAAAAAATGGTGTAGGCAGGCCCTGCGAAAGGACATTAGGAGGAGCAGGCCGCATGTGCGGTATCAAGGAGACGACGCAGGACAGGGGCGAGCGGAGGTGCTGACAGGGTGGCCGAGCTGGGCAGGCCGCGGGAGCTGGAGAGGGCCGAGCAGCCCGACAGGCGCTGGTGCGGTAGGCGCGGCGTGCGTACGGGAGAGAGAACGTCTGCAAGAGACAGCGGTTGGAGGAGAGAGAAGGGGTGTGGACCCGACGAGGAGCGAAAGGAGGGATGGAATCGGAGGGGAGGGCGTGGAACTACGGAGAGGAAGAGAAGTGGGAGAAGAAAAGGAAGGACCTAGACAGGGCCGCCGGAGCCAGCGGGTAGCGGACAAAGAGTCAAACCGCTCGCGGATAAGGAGGTCGGCGAAGAGTTGCGGGCTCGGAGGTCGGCGGGTTCACTTGTACAAATCAAAGAATGAGTACAAATATATAGATGAGAGAAAGAAGAAAAACGTACTAAAGAGGGAGAGAAAAAACAATAAATGCTATAAAAATGGGCCTAGTTTAAATGGGCTTTTCTAACAACTAAAAAATTGAATACATAAGATCTGACTTACCAAAATGATTCTCTCAAAATGGAGGAGAACCATGCGAGTTGTACCATATTGATACCAGTTTCAACATGGTCATCCCCATCACATGAGGGTATTTTTTATACAAGCATTTACAACGATCTATATGACACGTTCCACTGATCTTCGTAAGTAATGGAGCTTTTATATGTTTGAGTTCATTTCTCATATCTTGAGTCCTATTTTTAAGAGTTAAATTGGGTTAAATAGGTTGGGAATCAGATGTAGGAGCTCTATTTAGGAAACAAATATCGTAATCAATACAAAGATTATATGCATAACTATACATACATATAATCCTTTTTTAATTTATATACGTTTATATATTAACAATTTAACTTTATTGAAATTCTAAATCTACCGAATTAACATTAACATTTTATGTTACATAAATAATAAAGTTATGACATGGGAAATAAAGCCAGAAGAAGCAGGAAACCTAGAAGTCGTCGACAACAATCGAAGATAAGGAATCTCAAGACAAAAATCCAAGAGTCAAGCAGAATCGACGTCGACGACGTCCATGCGTATGGAATAAAGCCAGAAGAAGCATGAAGTGGGTCGAGAGGTAAGTCAAAAAAAACAACACAGACAACGAAACAATTTTGTTTTCTTGCCTATTAAATCATATATGCTAAATAAATTAAATTAAAAAACGAGTGATATACCGTCGGGATATAGCAGTCGATATATCGTCGGGATCTATCAATTTATATACCGTCGGGATACATCAGCCTATATACTGTCAGGATATATCGGTTGATATATCGTCGGGATATATCGGTTGATATACTGTCGGGATATATCGACCCATATACCGATGGGATATATCGGCCCATATACCGTCAGGATCTATCCGCCCATATACTGTCAGGATCTATCGGCTCATATACCGTCGGGATTTATCGACCTATATATCGTCGGGATCTATTGGCCCATATACCCTCGGGATCTATCGGCCCATATACCCTCGGGATCTATCGGTCCATATACCGTCGGGATCTACCGGCCCGTATATCGGTCGATATATTTCAAAAGGATATTTTGCTAAAAAAAATTAACGAAATGTTTTATCAATGAAACTTTCATGTCGATCGATATCCACAAGACTGCATATTTGTCCTTCCATTTTCATTTTTACCACCGTTCACTACACCTCTCCACTAGCTTACTAGTCCCCTCTCCCACCACTTAATTTCTCCCGTTCACACTTCTTTACTACCACATATTCAAATTCACATTGAAAACTTCCATATACCCCATTCAAAACCACCAATTTAGTTTATCCATGGTAACTATTGGCCTCCACCATGTTATTCACAACAATTTTTATTGAAGGCAAAGTAAAGGGGTTCTAAACTCTAGATGCACGGCATAGGCGCACGCCTGGCGAATGCAAGACATACTTGCATTACATTTTAAATAATCATCATCAAACATCAACACATATTTTTAATTAGATTCTTTATCCATTTGACTCATCAACTATTAATTACTATCAATATCTCATAAGAAATAGGATCGTTACGGTTACTTGCACCATATTGAAATCTCAACGGCCAACTCTCAATTATATTCGACAAACATCATCATTCAAATATTGTTGAGCTATTACGTGATTTATTTATTTCTTTTGGAAAACTTTAAAGCAGAAACCTCAATTATGTGCGTCTTTTATGTCTCAAAGGCGCAAAAAGATGTGTGTGCCAACGCTATAATGATGTGACCCTGCCAAGGGCGACTTGGTTCGGTTGTATTATATTTGTGCTTATTTATATTTTGTCACAGATATACAGTGTTGTTTTCATGTTATTGTGCAAACTTTTGTTATTATGGTCCGACGCGTGAAATAGACCAGTTCACATGACCCTGAAAGGATTGGTCCAGTTTGGAATGGGCGAGATGGGGCGTCGTATTTTCTTTTCTTAGTTGACATTGCTGAAATTTAAATAGAAGTTAATATTTAATGTTATATTTTGAGTGGGGGTGGGCAAAGCATATATAATGAAATCACCTGTTGCCCTAATTCGTTGGCTGAGGGAACGACCAAAAGGAACTTTTGTTCTTCCGGTAAATCCCTTCATCACTCCCATGGAGCCCCTGTTCTCGTGATAGCCCTCCAACGCCTTCGTCCAGTGGCTGCCCTAGCACCGCCGCCCCCGGTGAAGCTGCTCCCATAGCTCCAACCGTCCTCCCGCTCGTTGTCGCTCCTCCGCTCTCGTCATCTACCTCCAGTACAACCAACTCCCAGTCGTCGTCCCCGTCTTCTTCACCCAGCACTGCCATCTTCCAGACGCATCCTCGTAGTCCTCTATCAGTCGTCGGACACCTCTCATTCCTCCAGTTTTGAGCCATCCAAGACCCCGCAACTTCTTCCATGTACAGCCCGCCACTACCCGACCATCGGTTCTACCCTCCAGCGCCACTCTAGCCTCCTTTCCCCCTTGTGAGCCATTTTTCCTGCAATATCCAACTCTATCCACTACTCGGCCTTCTGCTACCCCGCCTGTGCCCTGTCCAGCCACCCTTACCTTGTTGCTGCAGCTTGTCGGACCGAGACAGCGCCGTGAAAGGGAACTTTCTAAGCTGTTGGGGGAACCTGATGAGATCTCCCCTTTCCCTCCTCTCAATCTCCTTACTAGTAGTTTATTATGGTAATTTCAACAAGTTGTCAATTTCAAGTGTAGTGTGAGCCTGCCCCTACCATAACTCGTCGTTATTTTGTCATTGTGCTTATTCTCAATGCTTAGCTTGTCAATTTGCTGCATTTCTCCAAGTAGCCGGTAGCTTTGGGAGACGGAAAGCTTGTTTTATCCGTCAAGTGGTGGTGTGCCTATTTTTTAATAGATACTTAATCTTGTGTCAAGTGTCTCTCTAATTAAATTTAGAATTTTGTGAAGCGCAATTTGCATCATAAAAGGAGGGTGCCTGGGTGAATTTGCATAAGTGGTGGTGTGCCTGGGTATCTCTCATCTTGGTAAGATGTGAACCTTAGGTGCACCTTTAACAACATAGTTTATACCCCCACTCCATGGCAGGTCATTCAATATTTTTTATAATACTTGGTGTATTTTACAATTCCCTCTTTAGAGCTATAAAGACGATGTCCATTGCGTTTTTCTCTTTGAATTAAGATTATGAAAAAATATTGTTGTTTTCTACTAAGTTTTTGTCATAGCAGAGAGTGTTTGGTAAATGAGGGCTTCACATAATGGATATTATTAAAAAGAAAATAATTATTTTAGATATGAATGTACATATCACGAGTGAGTCGCATTTAATCAATGGATAAACTGCTCAATCTTTGATCAAATATAACACTAACAACAGTGTATCATCATAAACGAACACAGAATCTTATTTACAAAATCAAAGAAAATTTAATGTCAGTTATGAAAGTACAAATACAATAGATAAATTTAAGAGTTTTATTGAGTTAGTTTAGGAAGATATGGTTTTAATTGGCATCATCCTGAGAGGTTTTAATCTGATACTCCCAATAAATTAACTGCAAAGAACTTAGAGCCATATAAAGTCGTCAAGAAAGTAAATGTGACTACATACGATTTGTATATCTTTAAGTAAAAATCTCTTAAATTTTCAATATGACAGATTTAACTCTACCAACAATTTGCTTTTGACTCTCTCCTCCTTGTCCACCAGCATATCTCATTCTAGAAATATTGATGGATGTTTAGCATGATGTTACGCCACGACCACTATTGAATCAAAGCTTGAGATCACAAGTACAATGAAGAGAATTTGTGGTTAATATTGGAAGAGTTGCAGGTATACCACTGCATTATTACTAAAATCATCATTTGCTAAAAGTCAACTTCTATGAAGTCAAGAAATATGATACAGGGTATAGCCATGGTACAAGTCGCTATCATCCAAGGGTTGTAGATGTCGGATGTCGGGTTCATGTCGGTTTGAGTTCGAAATGTCGGATGTCGGATTGCGGGGGATATATCGGGGATATTTTACAATGTCGGATTTTAATATTTAAATAAATTTATTCATATATATTACACAGTTTTTATAAATATGTATAATTGTATTCGTAATGTATCTTTATTTTAAACACAATAAACATATATGCAAATAGTGTATGTTTATAAATTACACAAAAAGAGTTGTCGACTGCAATAAACGAGATAAAAATCACCAGATGAGAGCTCGATTAGAAAGTAATCGATATTAGACTTAGAGAGATGCACAAAATGAAGCACAAAACAAATTGTTTCTGTTTGATCTCCTCAAAAGGGACAACCCAGTGCCCAAAGCATCCCTGCGCGGCGAGGGTCCAAGGAAGGATCCTGCCACAAGGTGAAATGTAGGCAAGCCTTACCTTGCATTTCTACAAAAGGCTACTTCCAGGACTCAAACCCGTGACCTCAAGGTCACACGACAACACCATAACCGGTGTTTGGTCTCTACAAAAAATGAAAAAAAAAATTTGTAATACTCTCGACGATATATCGGTCGCGAAATATCGCCTGATATATCGGGTTAAACGAATATATCGGGCGAAATTTTCAAAAATGACATATTTGCTTAAAATATCGATGTTGTGGCGTTTTACCCCCAAAACCTCTATGTCGGCCGACATGTCGGACGATATCTACAACACTTATCATCATTCCATCGCAGATTTTTTTCATAACTAGGGCACATTTTATGCATTGATGACATAGAAAATGTGCATTTTATTGTTTATTGTTAGGAAATTCAATCCTAGTTTTTTCCTTTTTATACTTTGATAAGGTATGAAATATCGAATGTCGGCGACATATCGAATTGAGTTTTTTAATGTCGGAAGTCGGAGGTATGTCGAGGATATTTTAAAATGATGGATTTTAATATCTTATAATTAAAAACTTTATTTTCATGTATACAAGTTATAATTATATGTAAATAAAATCATATAACAAATAGATGAATAATGAGTCATGCATATTCCAAAATAAATTCAAAGAATATCCAAGATAAAATATTATTAACAAGTACAAAAAGATACATTGTAAAACATATTTAATATTATACAATAAATTTATTTTGATAACACTAAATTTATAGCACGATGAGCTATGAAGCATAGATACTTCGTACCGAATACGACGGTAGGCACCCGATACTCAATGGTACCCTATGTGGACACACTTGGGCTTAGCATAATACGTTTATCTAGAGCAAACAAAAGTTGGCTCTAGAACTATTTATTGCTGGACTTAGTGTCGTTTTACTATGTTGCATTGATTTGTGACTTGTACTCAATGGATACACCTATGTGGACACACTTGGCAAATAAAAAAAAACCCAAAAAATTACTGTTCATCCTTAGCCTTTCCCCCTTCACGCTTCCCGTCCTCCTCTATCACCGGCGGGTTCGCCGGCCTATCCCGCGGCGAGCGGGCAGGCCACCGCCGGCGGTGCATCGCCGCGGGACAATTGTCCGCCGCCGGCGGCAGAGGAGGGCGGGGATAGGAGTTTGTTTATCTAGAGCAAACAAAAGCCCGTTGGCTCTAGAACTATTCGGGGGGCGGGCGAAGCCCGTATTGCATTGATTTGTGGACTTCAGTGTCTGTTTTCATGCTATGTTGCATTGATCGAAGATTGTGATACTTGTACTTTACCATGTTGACCGTCCGATTTATCTTTGTCAATGTTTTGACTGTTTTGAAAACTATTTATTGCACGTGATATATATATATATATATATATATATTATTTGTTATAACGTATCATGTCGTACCCGTATCCTTGGTTTTAAAATTTTATCGTACTGTCATATCAGGTACGTATCGTACCTGGTACCTGTACCCATACCGGTGCTTCCTAGACGATGAGTCGTGACATCGATGAGCACGTGCACTCGATGCAACCTCCATTACTGCGACGCGCGATAAGCTATTCTTATGGGAAATTAAAAAAAATCTGATATCAAACCGCCTACGCCTCATTCGTGCTTGATCACAAGCTTGATTTAGAGAATTAGTGAGATGTTATGGGCCCACGCTAGTTAGCCTCAAATGTTTTATGTATGGTTTATTTAAGTCGTTATGTTATGAGTCCTTCGAAGTCGTTATTATCTTTTAATATTTTTGGTATTTTACGTAAGTCCAAATATTCAGACTTATTACGCTTATGTCATTTTGTAATTCTATATAAGAACCCCTTAATTCGTGATTGGAGATATCAAAGAATTAGAATCTCGCCTCTTATCTTGCAAAGAGATATAGAAAACTCTCTCTCTCTCATCCGAGCACGCACTACTTAGGCAGTTGTGGTTCCAGCTCCGTGACCTCCTCCATCATCCCTTACCTCCAACTGCTCCTCCGGTGACTACCGCCATTCTATGGATTTGCCCGTAATAGAATCTATCAGCAAAATCAAAATTTTGAGTAATTTCTAAGGATATTATTCATCGATTATTTTTACATGCTTCACCCTCCATATATCAGAATGTCATCCTCCAGTAGTTTAAAATTTTCAAAAAATAAGGTTAACTGTATGTTCCAGTAAGTCACTGAAAAATAGAATCCGGATAGCTGGAATCTTTGGCAGTAATAGCCTCCACAAATCATGGGAATAATGCCAAATATGCATTCTCATTGAGAATGCATATTTCTCTAAATCAGAGAATATTTTTCTGATTGCTGAGAACCCGCAAACCAGCTTTGGATCAATTTGTACAAAGGAAATTCTATAAATGTCACCCGACATGTAGTTTTTTAGAGCAAAACACGATATTTTTTTCAAAAAAAAATAGATGATGTCTTTTGTAAAAAATAGACCGATAAATCCGATCATTTCTGACATGACTTATGAACATATCGTCCGCTATTTTACTATTTATTATATACGCAGATTAACTATACAGGTTTAAAGCGCGTGCGCGCGCGCGCGCGCGCGCGCCCCCACACATATATATATATATATTATATACGTTTAAATTGATTAGACTTATTATTTTTTTTTTAACGTTTTATTCTTACCATAAATTTTGTATAATTATTTTACACAAATTTTTTTCTTTCATATTACAAAAAAAAGTGAAAAAATTTAACCCCCAAATTATCCAAACATTACAAATTTATCAATGTGGGGCTGAAAGGTTCTTCGATATTCATCTGATCTTGGAGCCACAGAAGATCGGCATGGCATTGATAGGTATGGAAGGCTCCGCCCTCCACTGGGTGCGCTGGCTACGACAATCCAAATTGACCATGTCTTGGTCGGACCTTCAGCAGGAACTCATCTGTCGTTATAACACCTGTTACTCAAGCTCTGCGGTGGAGCGACTCTGCGTCGTCCGCCAAACGGGCTCCCTTGACGAGTGCATCAATGAATTTACCGCCCTCGCAACGCATGTGTCGGGTCTTCCGTCGGACCACTACCTCAGCTTCTTCATGCATGGGCTCCTCCCACACATTTGTTCATGTATCCGCACCCACCATCCGTTGTTGATCGTGGAGGCCATAGATCTCGCCCGCTTGGTTGAAGCAGAATTCCAGACTCGGCCTTTGGACATGGGCAAGCCATCTGGATGCCTCCGGCGCGCTCAGTCAACCGGCCAGCCGCGGTCTACAGTTCACTACAGCTAGAGATACACCGGCCCCAGCCGCGCTGCACCACCGCTCCATCCTCCTAGGCCTATGGCCCACCCCATTTCTCCAATCAGGAGTACCATGATCTGCGTACCAAGGGTTTGTGCTTCCACTACAAACAACCATATTCCCCTACGCACAAGCGCCGCTGAAAGACCTCCAGATCCTCCTTAGCGAGCAGGAACCTGTTGTGATACTCGCAGACTTCGAGGCCCTTTTTGGGATACTGTGACCGAGGACCCCCCCCCCCCCAGCTACAACCTTCCATCGCTTGGACCTTCCACTGTTTACCGTCGGAGGTTTCTCGGGCCACAAACGATGAAGCTTCGGGGGACGCTTCACGGGGCCTCTGTTGTGGTGATGATTGATAGCAGAGTGAGCCACAACTTTATCTCTCAGCACCTAGTGGATCGTCTAGCGCTGCCCGTGCAGGACACCGATCGCTTCTCGATCTGCTTAGGAGATGGTAGGCAGCGGGCGACAGGTGGTCTGTGTGGGACCCTCACTCTCACCATAGGCCACAACCCATTTCAGGTAAACTTTTACGTCTTCTCTCTAGGTGGGGTGAATGTTATTCTCGGGGTGGCTTGGCTTCGCACCCTTGGAGGCGTCAACATCAACTGGGACTGCATGACTATGTGCTTCCTCCATGGGAGAACACCCTGCTTGTTAGAGGGCGACTTGGCTTTACTTCGTCAGTCTGTCTCCTTATGATCCCTTCAGAAATCCACAGGTGTGGATTGGGCGGCCTCCTTATAACACGTGGAGGAGCAGTCCGTCCAATGCTCTCCATCGGCCCCGGCGTTGCAGGCTATTTTGGATCTCTTACCTGACGTCTCCGCCGACAACACCCGTTTTCCCCCGGCCAAGCTGACGGATCACTGCATCCTCCTACAAGGGGGTGTTTCCTCCATCTCAGTTCAACCATACCGCTACGGTCATGCTCAGAAGGGCGAGATCGAGACACTGGTGGACGACATGCTCGCGGCTGGCATTATTTGCCCTAGTGCTAGTCCCTTCTCGAGCCATATCCTCCTGATCCACAAGAATGACGACAACTGACACTTTCGCAACCAGGAACTCAATAAGGTCACCATCCCGGATAAGTGGCCTATTCGGGTCATTCAGGAGCTCTTGGACAAGTTATAGGGGGCAGTCTATTCCTCCAAGTTAGACCTACACGCCGACTACCATCAGATAAGTATCCAAGGGGAGGATGTTCCAAAGTCGGCATTCGGCACACATGATAGCAATTATGAGTTCCTGCTCATGTCTTTTGGCCAGACAAATGTTCTCACCACTTTTCAGGCCACCATGAATGATTTGTTTCGTCCAGTCCTATGCAGGTATATATTGATTTTCTTCAATGACATTCTAGTTTATAATTCATCTTGGCAAGACCACCTTGACCATATTCGGGCACTTTCACCATTCTCATGGAGCACTCTTTTTGTGTGAACCCCAAGAAATGCATCTTCGGTCAAACAGAAATTAGTTACTTGGGGCACACCATCTCCGCAAACGACGCAGCTATGGATCAGGACAAGGTTCGGATCGTGGTTCAGTGGCCCACACCCCGATCACTCTGCGACATTCGTGGATTCTTGAGTCTCATTGGGTACTATCGTCGGTTCATCCGGGACTATGGCAAGATTGTTAAACCTCTCTCTAGCTTGTTGAAAAAGTCAAAGACCGACAATTTTCAGTGGACACCGGCGGTGGCTGCGGTATTTCGGACCCTTCAGCGGGCACTGAGCACCGCCCCTGTGTTAGCTATGCCAGATTTTTCACAACTATTAGTGGTTGAGTGAAACATCAGGCTCAGGAGTCGATGTGGTTTTGATGCAAGTGGGGCAGCCCATCGTCTGTTTCAGCTGTATGTTTGTCGCCACCATGCGCCCCCGCTCCGCATATGAGTCTGCGGTGATGGTGTTAGTTCTAGATGTACAACATTGGCGGCCCTACCAGCTTGACTGACACTTCACGGTTCAGACAAATCAGCATAGCCTACGCTACCTCCTCCATGGCTCCACAAAAAGATTGCGACCCTTGCGCAGCAAGTTTGGGTGGCCAAACTCTTGGGATACGACTTCAACATTGAGTTTCGAGTGGGTTCGTCCAATCGGGCAACTGACGCTCTCTCTCGTCAACTACAAACGGTGAATTTGACCGCCATTTCTTGACCGGTTTGGGAGGACGCATCCATTCTTCAGCGTGAAGTTGCAGCCGACCCCGAGCTACAGTCGATTGTGGGGGGTCTTACTAGAGGACGCCACTGCACGACCACCTTATCGTCTTGTGGGTGATTGCCTCTACTATCATGATCGTCTAGTACTTTTTGCATCATCTTAGTGGATTCTCCGCCTACTCGCCGAGTTCTATGCGACTCCAGAAGGGGGTCACGCGGGCGCCTTCAGGACGTATCGCCGCCTCGCCACTTCGTTGTATTGGTCAAGAATATTCCAGCGGGTCAAGGACTTCGTTGTGGCATGCCAGCACGCCAAGTACAAAGCTACCTTTCCTGGGAGCCTCCTCCAGCCGCTTCCCGTTCTGACTCGGATCTAGGAAGACAAATCTACGGATTTTATCTCTCGTCTTCCCCTCAACTGGTGTTCCATGTCACGCACCTCAAGCGGATGATCAGTGATCACCCAGTCGAGGAGGCGCTTCCTCCGTCAGCATCTGGTGACATCCCATCGGTGTTTCTACCCCAGCGCATTACAAACACGTGCACGATCCCCCGCGTGGAGCACCAAGTGGAGCAGGTCTTAGTGGTTTGGCAGGATCACCCACTCTCAGAGGTGACGTAGGTGGATCGAGCGGATATGCGCCACCAGTTCCCAGACTTCTGCCTTGAATACAAGGTGAATTTCTCATAGAGCGGAATTGTTACGGACACCGACAGAGCGAACGAGCGCGAAGGGAGACCGCCCATGTGGCGAGTGTATCAACTTCGCAAGCGTGGCACGCGTAACATGTCAGCCTAGTCGACATGTGTCGAGTGGGGTTATTGTATCCTTTATATTATTGGTATCCTTTATGTTTTGGCTTTGTTATGTTGAGCCCGACAACTATATAAGCTGGAGAACAATTGTATTTGGGTATCTTTGGAAGTAATTGGAAATCTGAATTCCCCATTTTCTCTCTTCCCCCTATATTTTCTCCCCCCCCCCCTCTTTTCCTGTGCCCTAACAGATGTGCTCTAATAAGAAGTTGTTATGGGCAAACCCGTCGAATGTCGCTAGTTGTTGAAGGAGCATCTGAAGGCGGGGATAACGGAGGAGGATACTACGGAGCCGAAATTGCGACTGCATAAACAAGATGAGCTCAGGAGAGAGAAGTATCAATATCTTATAGAATTACAGAATGGCAAAAACATAATGTCTAAACATTTGGACTTATACAAATTACTTAGAAAATTAAAAGATACAAATGACTCTAACAACTCGTAACATTATGACTTAAATAAAACATACATAAAATATTTAAGACTAACTAGTGTAGGCCCATAACAGATTCCTTCTAGTCTATTTTCATGAGCAGTTGTCTTTTTATACTTAAGAGAGGTACAACTTTGTCAAATTAATGGCCTCTTACTTATGTCACTTTTTGTTTTTGTTTTTCTAGTTTCCAAGTAATTGAATTACACAATGTTTGATACAATTAAGATATTCATTATAGCTTGATTTTAATTAAACATGTGGTTTTAATGCTTCTAAATTTTGACAACTTACTTCTAACACGACTATTAAATTATTAGTATAAGTGAGGGTCCATTCGTTTGGACGGAATTTAAATCTTGCAATCACAATTCCAACTCTCATTTTGTTTTTTTTGTTTGGGCGCTTGAAGGGCGGAATTGAAATTTAAAACGAACTCCATGAAATTTATTTTGAACTAAGGCCAACTCTTTCCGATCAATATAAGAATTTGATAATTCCGACCACAGATCGCATGCATGAATATATGTAAGACATTCATCAAATTAATAAATAATGTTAAACAATTTAAATCTTAAATATGTCTTATATTTTTACAATTTGATGGATTCGATTCAGTGCCAAAAAAGTTAACAATGAGCAACTGGTGGTGGTGACCACCACACCAAAAAAATAAACATTATCAGATTGTCCTAAAAAATTCAAGGAAGCTTCTTCTCATTGTCCAAAGATTGATGGTGTTGATAGTTCTTAATACTAATTTTTGAATATTGGGAAAACAATGTTAAATCATGGTCACCCAAAAACATGAAAATTGTTGAATCATCCTAAAGGAGGTTTATTCTAGTCATTTCAAGATTGGTGGTGGCGACAGTTCATCAATTCGATGGTCGAATCCCCGGTAATGTTTTCATGTCATTATTGTCAAAAAAAAGAAATGGAATTGCCATCAAATATTTGGGGAAGCCACTTCTTATTGTTCTGAGACTATTGGTTGCGACAGTTAATCAATCTGATTGCAAGATCTCCTGCAATCTCCGTTGGACCATTGGGGATAAAAAAGAGAAAGTTGTCGAACAGTCCTCAAATTTTAGATAAAGCATATTCCCATCACTGTGAAACAATTCGAGGTGTCGGTTAGTTTATCCAATTACTGGATCTCTAGTAATTATCCTCAAAATAGCAGATAACTATTTCATTTATGCATGCTCACTTCCATGTCTAGCTGAACAACAAAAATGGAATTCAAACCAATCTCAATTTAAAAAATCAATTCCAATTATGTCCAAATGAACAGGCTCAAAAAGATTTCTTCATATTTTTACTACCATCAAAAGCAACAATTAGTTGTTTGATTATGTTTATTTAAGCTTTGTGAATTGTAAAATATATGAATTCGCTAAAATTTCATGCACTTCATCAAAGATCAATATTTAGAAACTTTAGGGCCATAAGAAGTCCTGTATCAACAACATTTTGCATCACTTCAACATCAGTTAACATGTTCTTCTCTGGCCAATTTCAAAATTAATCACGGCCTATGAAATAAAGTAAGTTCTCTGGAAACAATCTATGTGCGTGTGTGTTTTTATGTATATATAAATGAAGATAATAGCAACCTTTTAAAACAAAAATTATGCGTAGTTAACTATAATTCTTTTGTGATTAAACAAACATTATAGATGTAGCATCGCCCTGCCAACAACAAATATTAAATCCGAATCTCTCTATTTGTTTCTATGCTTTGCCAGGATATCAATGAAAGCAGAAAAAAATTGTAAATCCCTAGTCTCCATCTCAGAACCAAGTCAGTGTAGTCATAAAACAAAAACATGTCATAGTGAATAATTTAAGTGATGAAATATATTAGGAAAAATCTCATTTACTTTGGAGATCATAAATCAAAAACTTCAGATAAGATACAAATTTTTTGATAAAAATTAGATTTCAACCAAACACCTTATAGCATCAGATGTCAGCATTCTTTTCAATTGATTTCTAGAAGCATTCCAATGTTAATTCTTTGGTATGTTGCCTGATATCATTAAACATAAATGGTTGTTTCTAGAAACAAAACAAGTCTATTTGAATAGAGGGACAAATTTGTACCATTACCTGCACAAGGGTAACTAGAGCAACAACTGCAAGACGAAGCCTTTGTAAGTCAGATGATTTGCTGGCCTCATGTCGAGCAAATCGTGCAATTAACAAAATCATATTTTGGACAAGTTTAGATGCTAATGCAGTTCTAGTTGCTACCAGGCCCACAATCATTAGTGCACCTGCCTGCAAAAAATAATACAAAACATGGTAAACACGGCACTTGTAAAAAAAACTGAAAAAATACATTTGTAGAAGCTTTAATGTAAATCCACGACAAAAATGAATCCCATCATCAACTTAAGAGTAAAGAATGAGAAAGAAAAGAAAATTGATTTAACAGGCTACAAAAAAATAAAAGGATCTGATACAGTGGCATAGTAGAATTGGCTAAAGAAAGCATCGAATGGCATAAATGAAAATGATTAAAGGCTTTCTAATTATTTTGGAGACAAAGAAGGTGTTTGCAGCTCCAGAAGAACTCAGGGAAAAAGGAGCTCTCTATGAAATATTTTGAAGGTGGTGGTGGAGCATTGCAGTATATTTGATGGCAAAGGGAATCTACATCAAGCACCCTTAGAACAAATTCGGCAATGTTTTATAGGTCCAATAACTTCACATCAAATTTGTTTGTTGATTACGGGTCTTTTTATAAAGTTTTATATTTGTTTTGGATTTAAAACTGTAGAAAAAGCTGTAAACCTTGTATATACTTCTTGAATGTTTAATTACAAGTATGAATACATTTATATTGGAGAAGGAGAGAAATCTCAATCCAAGATGTGGGGCTAATACAAATAGAGAGAGAAGAGAGAAGAATGGGCCCTAGATGGGCCCCTAGATGGGCCCTAAAGTAGGCTTTTCTAACACTCCCCCGCAAGCTGGAGCGTACAAGTCGTAGGCACCAAGCTTGGATAAAAACTGGTAGTATAGTGGCCGGGAGATAGCTTTAGTCAGGATGTCAGCAACTTGGCTTGCAGCAGGAACATGCTCTAAATCTATCTTCTTTGCCTATACCTTTTCTCGGATAAAGTGACAGTCAACTTCAATATGCTTTGTGCGTTCGTGAAAGACTGGATTCTTGGCAATATGGATTGTCGCTTGACTGTCACAAAATAGGGTCGCTGGTGATGAGAGACGAACACTCAAGTCTCTCAGAAGGCTCTCAAGCCAAGTTAATTCGGAAACAACAGCAGCCATAGCGCGGTACTCAGCTTCAGCAGAAGAGCGAGCAACCACATTCTGTTTCTTGCTACGCCAGGTTATGAGATGTCCACCGAAATAGGTACAAAAACTTGTTGTGGAACGTCTATCATCAATGGACCCGGCATAGTCAGCGTCAGAGTATGCGACAAGGGATAAAGATGTCGATGGCTTGTACACATGCCCTTGTCCTGGAGCGTTCTTGAGATACCGAAGAATGCGTTCGACAGCTTGAAGGTGAGATGTCCTCGGGGCATACATAAATTAACTCACGACTCCTACGGCAAAGGAGATGTCTGGTCGAGTAACTGTAAGGTAGATCAGTTTCCCAACCAGGCGTCTGTAGTATTCCGGATTCGTAAGCAGCGTATCGGAGTCAGAGCTATGGGCCGATAGCCTGTGATTAGCGTCCATTGGAGTATCTGAAGGTTTGCATCCCGAATAGCCAGCATCATGAAGAAGGTCCATACAGTACTTCTTTTGGGATAATACAAGACCATCAGGCCGCCGTGCAACCTCAAGCCCGAGAAAATACCATAGGTTACCAAGATCTTTGGTTTGAAAGGCGGAGTTCAACTGTTACTTGGTATGTTGTATCCCTGTAGTATCGTCGTCAGTAATGAGAATATCGTCAACATAGACAAGTAGAATCACTGTTCTGGTTAGCCGGTGTCGAGTGAAGAGAGAGAAGTCAGCTGAGCTCCTAGTAAAGCCAATATCGTGGACTACCGTGCTGAATTTGTCAAACCAAGCGCGCGGGGACTGTTTGAGACCATAAATAAATTTCCGAAGATGACAAACCCGAGACTCCCCCGTGATCTCAAACCCGGGAGGTTGATGCATATAAACAGTCTCTTGTAGATCATCATTGAGAAAGGCGTTCTTAACATCCAGCTGATAAAGAGGCCAATGACGGTGAACAGCCAAGGAAAGAAGAACTCGGACCGTGTTCAATTTGGTCACTGGAGAGAAAGTTTCCTCATAATCAAGGCAATGTTGCTGAGTAAAACCCCGGGTCACGAGGCGGGTCTTTATACGCTCAACGGTGCCATCCGCCGCATGTTTAATAACAAACATCAAGTTGCAGCTAACACAGGAGTGACCTGCAGGAAGAGGAACCAGATCCCAAGTTCGGTTGGCCCAGAGAGCCCGCATTTCATCTTCCATGGCCGCCCGCCATTCGGGGTGGTGAAGAGCCTCCTGTACAGAATTAGGGGTGGAGATAGAGGATAAAGAGAGAGCACTCTGACGGAGTTCCGGAGAGAGGCGGTGGAGAGAGACAAAGTTGGCCATCGAGTGGGCAGTGGAAGGAGTTGTCGGATCCGCAGGTTGCAAAGCATCATTAGAGCAGGGCAGCGCTCGTAGGGTATTAGACGAGGGAGGACGTCGAGTGTACACACGAATGACTGGTGGTGTAGGTGGTTTAGGTGGGAGGGGTGGGGGAGGGAGAGATGGGATGGTGGAAGTGACGGGGATAACAGGTCACGGGAGAGGTGGCGGAAGAGGAGGGTCAATAGATGGAGAGTAAACGGCTGATGTTCGGGAAGGTGACATCAGCAGAAGTAACCACATTGCGATCCGTGGGAGAAAAACAAATGTAGCCCTTCTGAGTTCGAGAATAGCCCACAAACATATATTTAGTGGCACGGGGAGCAAGTTTGTCAGTGGACGGACCAAGATGATAAACAAAACATACACACCCAAACACGCGTGGGGTGATGGAGAATGGAGGTTGGGAGGGAAAAAGGAGATTGAAGGGAACCGCAAAATTGAGGATAGATGAAGCCAGACGGTTAATAAGAGTGCAAGCGGTTGAAACCGCAAAATTTCCAATATTATTTTGGAACATTCATCTGAAGCATAAGGGAGCGGGTGACCTCGAGCAGGTGTCGATTCTTGCGTTCAGCAATGCCATTTTGTTGGGGGGTATAGACACAGGAGGTCTGATGGATGACCCCAAACTCCGCACAGAGGTGAGAGAAGGTATGACTAGTGTATTCTCGGGCATTATCGGTGCGGAGGGTTTTAATAGTTTTGAAGAACTGGATGCGAGTTTCAATAAAAAAGGTACGGAATACACCGGGTAATTCAGAGCGGTCACGAAGGAGATACAGTCAGGTCACCCGAGAGTAGTCATCGACAAATGTGACAAAGTAACGGTATCCAAAAACACTTGTAATTTTGTAAGGGCCCCAAATATCGGAGTGAACAAGATCAAAGGGAGCAGGACGCCGAGAAGGATGTGGTGAGAACGTAGAGCGATGATGTTTCTCATAGATACAGGACTCACACGTGAACTCGTGGAAGGACACGTCTGGGAGAGATTTTTTGAGGATGTTTAGAGGAGCATGACCCAGACGCCGATGCCAGTCAACGGAGCTAATAGACGACAACACCGTTGGGGGAGACGGGTTAAGGATATAGAGACCATTCGACAGATGCCCTTTTCCAATGATGGTTTGCGTCTTGCGATCCTGCACAACACACGAGTTAGAAGAAAAAATAACAGCACAATCGAGGTCAGCAGTGAGTCGGCCAATAGAGAGAAGGTTGAACGGAGAGCCCGAAACATGAAGAGCCGAGCGAACAGTAATGGAGGGAGTGAAATGAATATCTGCAGCACCAGAGAGGGGAAGAGTGTCCCCACTAGCAACAGTAATGAGCTGGGGATGCACGGAGGTCAAATATTGGGGTGGTTTTCGGGAGGTAATGTGGTGAGAGGCCCCAGAATCCAAAATCCAGGATGAGCTGTGAGCAAGGCAGGAGGTACTACCATCGGAAACAGACACCACAGAGCCCGGAGGACAGCCGATCATTATGCAAGGAGTAGTCCGCAGCGGTCACGGTGACAACGCACCAGCGGCAAGAAACGGCCACGACCAGCGCGGTAAGAACAGAGGCCGCAGCGGCTAGAAACAAGCAGACTACGCGGTTAGGAGAAGACCGCAACAGAAGCAAACACCTGGCGAATAAGGAACGAGACCGGGCGGATAGAAACAGACCGGGCCAAGGTGAACACAGCCTTAGCGGGTCGAGAAGCGGCAATGGGGAAAAACCGGGAAGGAAGCCGCAGCGAGAAAGACCAGGTCGCAGCGAGACGGAGCAGTCCGCGCGGTCACACCAGCGATTAGGCAGATCGCGACCAAAAAAACGGAAAGGGAAGGCCGCACGGTCACAGCGGGAAGCAGAAAGGTGGTCCGCGCGGGTAGAGCAAGCGACGAGTCGAGGCCGCGAGAAGAAGTCGCGATAAGAGAAGGCAGGCCGCGGCTAGAGTCCAAAAACAACCACGCGAGCAGGCGAGAGGAGAGAACTCGCGGTGGACAAGAGAAGAGCTCGCTGGGTTGAAGAAAAAAACAGTAAGGAGACCGCAGCGGACAAAAGGAGAATCCGCGGCGGATAAGAGAGGTGGGTCCCAAGTGTCAGAGCAGAAGATGGCTATAAGAAGCCTGAGGAGGGTGGAACCACGGAGAGGGAGAGGAGAAGCGGATGCAGAACGTGTAGGCCGCAAAAGCTGCGCGGATAAGGGAATAGCGGGCAGACACGCAGTCCGCAGAAGAGGAGCGCGCGGAGACAGGCGGGTAGGATGGTAGGAGGGAGACCGCAGAGCAAGCTGCGAACAAGAAGGAGAACGGACTGGGAGAAGAAGGCCGCAGCGGGCAGAGACAAGCCGCGCGGACAGAGAAGAGAAGAGCTGGAGGAGACCGCGACCAAGATGCAGGTGAGAGAGGAACAGTCCGCACAGTCAGGCGGATCACAGCAGCGAACGGAGGGGAAGGAAACCGCGACCAAAATCCGGGTGAGAGAGGAACAGGTCGCAGCGGACTGAAGACAGGCCGCAGCAAGTAGAGAGTCCGCAGCGGACAGCTGAGAATAAAGGAGAAGGTGGCCCCACGGATGGAGGAGGAGAAATGGCTATAAGAAGGGAGGGATGGGGGTGGAACCACGGGAGAAAAGAGAGCAACAAGAGGGAGCGGAGAAAGAAGCGGACTGAGATGAGCAAGCCGCAGAAGGAAGCGGATAGAAACAGCCAGCCCGCGGGAGGCAGATCGCGAGAGGCAGGCCGCAAGAGGCCGCAGGATGCCTAGGTGCGGACAGAACAGAGGAGACCGTGAGAGAGCGAACCTGGCTCTGATACCATGTAGAAAAAGCTGTAAACCTTGTATGTACTTCTTGAATGTTTAATTACAAGTATGAATACATTTATATAGGAGAAGAAGGAGAGAAATCCCAATCCAAGATGTGGGACTAATACAAATAGAGAGAGAAGAGAGAAGAATGGGCCCCTAGATGGGCCCTAAAGTAGGCTTTTCTAACAAAAACATCAAGAGTTTTGTTTTGTAATATTTAAATTTAATAATCATATTTAAAACCTTGGGGAGGGAGTTAGCAATTAAGGTGAATATAATTTGTATTGTGGGGAGAACGGGTGTGACGACACATATACGCGAAACTGGGAGGATGCAATTGGGGCAATTCTCCCTCATATTATTTGGTATTCACCCGCATGTAGATATTCTTGGGCATGTAGACGTGGTCTTACATTACTTGGTGACGAATTTGTATCCACATCCCAACCAAGATTTCTCACTCATATTTTCTCAAGTTGTCCATAAAATTATAAGTGCTACTTTTTTGTATTTTCATTTAATTCGATATTTGGTGAGAAACAAGGATGGATGTAAGGGTTTCCATAAATAAATTATGCTTCTGAGATTGTGCTATGGGCCTCGCTCGGAGGCCGTCGGAGGAGTGGTCGGAGGCGGAGATGCGGGGTAATGGAGATACTACGGAACCATGACCGCAGTTGCCTAAGTGCTCGTTGGAGGAGAGAGCTACCAAGACCTCACACTCAAAAATGGGAATTAGATTCTTTCATTCCTTAGTACAAGATCGAGGGTTTAAAATACGACCCGGGGACATCATTGTAAATGCACATGAGACACTAAAATACGACATGACTATGACTTAACTCCTAATAAAAACTCAAGACAACATAATAGTAACATAATATAATAAATGACTGAGGATCCAAAACCGATCTGTAACATCTCATTCACCCTTGAAATCGAGCTTGCTCTCAAACTCAAACTCCACTCAGTGACCGAATCATCTGGTAGCTTGATCTCTTGCCAGAAAAATGCATAATAGCGTGTAGCGACGACGGCGGCGGCGGTGAGTTGTGGCGGCGGCGTTGGGAAGACGAGCGAAAGAAGTAATGGTTTCGGCAAGAACGGAGGGTCGGTGACGAGCAGCAACAGGACGTAGATCAAAGAAGCGACGACCGGCAAAAGGAACGGATCAGAAGGCGATGAGGTGGCCGGAGGCAGGAACGGGACCCTCGAGGTCGGAGAAGCAAGTGTCGGCAAAAGAAGTGTCAAGTTGATCGGGGCAAGTGGATCCAAGGCTAGCAAGGCAATAACTGGCATCAGTTGCGGAATGGCGGCGGCATGGTATTGTGGAGGCGGTGGAATGGCGAGCAGCTGTTCACCTTTAGCAATATGTCTTCGAAGAGGTTTCGGATGGCGGCGTCGAGACTATGTATCTCGTGAGCGAGTCGAATCTCCTCAAAATCATAAGGTGGGGTTGATGCCGATATCATTGTCAGGATAAAAATAAAGTGAATTAATTACTGAAACAGTAATCAATTAGATGGTTGACAGATTAGTGGGCTTGATATGAATAGGCTTAGTAGAATAATAATAATAATAATAATAATAGAGAAGTAAAACTGCAAGGAGTAATGAATGTAGTAGGGCAGTCCACCAGAATAAATAAAACAAGGTTACTGTGCGTGAGGTAAAAACAAAGGATTGGTATTAATGAAGGTGGTTGGCAGCAGTGGGTCAGAGAAAAAAAATAAGATAAAAGAAAATCTGATTGAGGGGGCAGGAAAGCAGGGGAGGGATTAAGAAAAGTTAAAACTAGCGGGTTGGAGGGATGTAAAGGGGGCAGTGGGGCTCGATAACAAGAAAAAGAAGCAAAAAAGTCAGAATCGGTCGCAGACGTTGGTTGGGAACTGGCGAAAGTCGCGGCGCGCTGGGCTCGAGGAAGGTCTTGCTATGTGGGGCTGGGTTCGATGAAAAAGATCGGCGGGCGCACGCAGCAACGCCGCAGGTATTGCCGGGGTTGTATGTTATAACCCAAGACGGCGCAGACGGCCGCCGAAAATTAAAAGAAACAAAGAGAGGGAGAGGAAGGAGTGGGAGAGAGAGAGAGAAGAGAGAGAGAGAGAGGGACAGAGCACGGAATTCTTATTTAAAACTTGGCTAAAACATTATTACAGAAATGAGGTTTATATAACCTCCTCAACTGCTTGTTAATTAATTACATCCAGATTATTACAATTAAGTACTCTTGCCCCATGATGCCGCCATGTGTTTGCTTTTTTGTCGTGGATTATCTCACCGCCTTGATATCATGATGCCACGTGCTGAAGTGATATCGTTGGATAAACATGAAGAGGTGAGTTGTCTGGATCATAACAATACTTCTGTCCTTTAAAAGCGATGTCCTCATCGTTTTTCCCGTCTTCTTAGGTTGTTGGAAGTTTAGGGTTTTCTGTAGTGCGAGACGGCGCCGGGAGCGAGATAAGGACCTTGGAGGCTTGGATAAGATGTATTCTGGTGCTAATCATGTCGGATCCGTCTTCCCGAGTCACGAAAGGTAAACTTCTATTGTTGGCGCTTGAGCTTGGAGCGTTTCCGCTTCTAGTTCTGTCCTGGAAGGAGTCGATCGGTGAGATGCTTTTCGATTTCTGCTTTACTCGTTTTTCGTGCAAGTTTAGATCGTTTGTTTTTAAGTAACCAACCGGGAGTGAGGGCGTCGGTAAGGTCATCTCCGGTAGTAATACTGCCTTCCCGTACTAGTTTCTGTAGATCCACCGGTAGAGAATCTAGGTCCTCCCATGTGCTATCTTCGGGTGGAAGATCCTTCCACTGGACCAGCCCTTGAGAAATGTTCTGGTTGTTCCTAACAATCTGTCTCAAGCTGATGATGGCTAACGGAATATGTATGGGCATATTGTTGTAGTTGCTCGTCGGCAGGGGTGTAATGTGTTTCACCTCTTTTTGTTGGTAGGGTTTGAGTAGAGAAACATGAAACACGTGATGTATTTTACATCCCTCGGGTAGTTGTAATGTATAAGTTGTTTCCCCCACGACTTCCAACACCTGGAAGGGTCCGTAATTGCGGAGGGACAGCTTTCTGCACTGCTTTCTGTAGAGCGTAAGTTGTCGGTATGGATGTAATTTCAATAGCACCCAATCATTCACTTGGAGCCTTTTGTCTGTTCTATTTTTGTTTGCGTTCATTTTCATACGTTGTTGAGAGCGTTGCAAATTCTCCCTTAGTTGTTGTAGTATTTCCTCCCTAGTGCGTACGGTAAGCTCCACAGCTTCAATCTTCGTAATACCTTCACAAAAAGTCAAAAGCCCAAGGGGTGGTCGACCGTACATGGCCTCGAAAGGAGACATGCCGGTAGAGGTGTTAAGCGTGGCATTGAAATGAAATTCAGCAAAGCTTAAATAGTGAGCCCATTTTTTGGTTGGTCATGTGTATAGAGTCTTAAAAATTGTTGTAAACATCTGTTAGTGCGTTCGGTCAGCCCATCAGTCTACGGATGATAAGCTGAACTGTAATGTAATGTTGTCCCCTGTAATTTGAACAAATTTGTCCAAAAATTGCTCAAAATGTGGAATCACGGTCTGTTACAATAGATGTAGGCATACCGTGCAGTTTTCCAACTGATTCCCAAAATGCCTTTGTTGCTGTCGGTGGAGTGATTGGGAAAATCAGGGGAGCAAAATGGGCGGCCCGAGTTAATATATCAACAATTACCATAATATTCGTGTAGTTATTGGATTTAGGTAGGTGTGTTATAAAGTCCATTGTCGGGTCCAACCAAATTAGGGTTGGAACTGGTAAGGATTGCAGCAACCCAGATGGTGAGTGGTTTGAAGGCTTTGCTTTCTGACAAAGGTCACAGTAAGTGATATATGCTATTATGTCTCTCTTCATATGATGTCAGTGGAACTGACTCTGTATTCTGTGCAGTGTTGCTTTAATACCCGAGTGGCCTCCATAGATGTTATCATGCGCGTTCGTGATTATTTTAGTGATGATTGTGGAATTTTGTGGAATTTTGACTCCAGTCAAGGCGAGATGATGGATTGAGTATGAGGTCTTTTAATAATTGTTGTGAAGGTGTTTGTGGCATATGTTTGTTCTAACCCCTCCAATAATGGGGATGTGGGCTGTGTGACGGACAATGTGAAAAATCTGTGATGTGGGTGGCTGGTTTAATGATTCACCGTTGGATGTGTTTTGATGATCTGTGCAGGACCTAGAAAGGGCATCGGCTAATATATTCGGTTTGTCTGGTTTATACTTTATTGTATAATCGTAGCCTATTAATTTAGCTAAAAAAAATTGTTGCTCCGGTGTGTGCAAATCCTGAGTAAGCAAATTATGTAGGCTTTTGTGGTCGGCTAGAATTTGAAATGGATGTCCCAGTAAGTATTGTCTCCCCTTTGCTACTGCTGAAGTAACAGCATACATTTCTCGTACATAAGTACTTTTTTATTGCATAAGTGGATTCAATTTCTTGCTAAAGTAAGCTATGGGTCTTTTAGCTTGTAACAGTACTGCGCATATCCCAGTACCGGAGGCATCCGTTTCAATTTGAAAAGGTTCCTCAAAATTAGGTAGATGTAGGACCGGTTTTGAAAGTAACAAATCTTTTAGTTTGTCAAAAGCTACTTGAGCCTCAGTATTCCAGGTAAAAGCCTCAGTATTCCAGGTAAAAGCTATATTTTTTAATAAATCAGTTAAAGGGGCTACAGTAATTGAAAAGCCCTGAATGAATTTAGGATAGAATCCGGCTAGTCCCAAAAAAGCACGAATCTCCTTTTGGGCGATCGGCGTGGAGTAATGTTTGATGGCCTCTATATTGGTTTCATTTGGATAAATTGTGTCATTGGAAATACTGTCCTAAAATTGGATTTCTTTTTTAAGAAAAAAACATTTTGAATGTTTAATTTGTAGTACATTAGTGTCTAGGATTTTCAAAACCGTGGATAAGTGTGTAAAATGTTCATTTTCTGTGGTGCTGAAGATAAGTATATCGTCAAATAACACGACGATGAATTTTCATAAGTATGGTTTAAAAATGAATTCATTGATGATTGAGACGTATACGGGGCATTCGTAAAGCCGAATGGCATGACGGTGAACTCGTAATGACCATGGTGAGTTCTAAATGTCGTTTTGTGAATATCTGACTCCTCCATCCGTATTTGGTGGTAGCCGGATAGCAAGTCCAGTTTTGAAAAATATCTAGCATGAAATAGTTCATCTAGTAATTCATCTATGGTGGGTATGGGAAAATGGACTTTAATAGTCACATTATTTAAAATATAACTAGCGTTAAGAGCTTACATCAAGGAGGTCGGAGGATCGAGCCCCCGCCTCAACAACCCACAGCGCCGAGAACACGAGCTGAGAAGGGTTGGGTGTGCTGGGCCGCAGCCCATGTTGTGTGGCTGGACCAGCGGGATTAACATATGCTGGCCCGTGAAAGAGCGGCCCACAACACAGCCTTCTATCAGGTCTTAACAATCACAATAGAGGAAGGAGATGAGATAAAAGCTCTGTGAGCCTGAGAGAGGTGATGGTAAGAAATGTAATTGGCAATGGGGTGTTTGGTGCCGCCAGTATTACTTTTAAAACGAGCGAGGGGTACATGGAGGTCATCATCTGAATCTAGAGTAGAGTTCTGCGAGAGTATGTATATAATATAGGAGGAATGGAAATGAGAGGAAAAGAAGCAGTACTGGGTGAACTAAGAACAGAAAGAAGGGGAATATAAGGAGAAGCAACAATTGGAAGAGGAGGGTCGATGGTCTCGTCACTGTTACTACTCGTCTCCCCCTGACGAGGACCAAAATAAGACTCCCCCTCACGAAAAGTAACATCAACATGCAGTAATAGTGACGTGTAAGAGGGTGATAACATATATACCCTTTGGTGGTAGGAGAATAACCCACGAAAACACATCTGAGGGAGAGGGCAAACTGAACTAAAGATGCGAGGAGCGATGTGAGAGGTGTGGACAATGAGTTTCTTGGCTAAACGGAAGCGGGGCGTATTGTATGAAAGGAGCGAGACGGTAGACGATTAATGAGATGAGTTGCAGTCAAAACCGCAGCACCCCATAGGACTTAGGAAGGTTCATGGCAATTAACAAACACCAAGCAACCCCCAATAAGTGTCTATTTTTTTGTTCGACTATATCATTTTGAGTAGAAGTGTAGAAACATGTGGTTTGGTGAATAATGCCATATTCAGGAAGATAGACACCAAACGCTCCCCGATCATCACACTGCACACCATTATTACTATGAAGCACACGAATTATGTTGTTGAACTGCATCACAGCCATTTGATGAAAGAACTCAAAGCAAGTAAGCACGTCACTCTTCTTTTTTAACAAATAAAGTCAAGTAGTACGAGAATGACAACCAATAAATGTAACAAACCATTTATAACCAGATAAAGATAACACGGGAGAGGGACCCCAAACATCAGAATGTATAACATCAAAAGGACGGGAACTAATAAAAGAAACATGACAGAGACTATGACGAACATGTTTTGAGAATTCACATGTATCACAAGTAAACGATTTAATTAAACAACTGAAAGCAGGAAATAGTTTGGTAAGATATAAAGTAGAAGGGTGGCCAAGACGCAGATGTCAGCGTCGGATGTCATGTAAAATCGGAGCACTTGTGGTGGAGAGAGCACTGGGAGATAATGACTGGTTCAGCAAGTACAACCCGCCAGCGTTCTTACCACTACCAAACATCCGCTTCGTATCCAGATCTTGAAACACACAAACATCAGGAAAAAAGGATGCGGAGCAATTTAAAGAAGCAGTTAAGTGGCTAATGTAAAGAAGATTGCCAGCAATAGAAGAAAGTGAACCATTGGCAGCAATAACTTTATCACAACCAAAGAGAGGAGTATAGGAGGTAAAACCTGAGGCAGAGCCAGTCATGTGATCCGTCGCACCCGAGTCGATGATCCACTCGGAAGGGGATGAAGACACAGCATGAGCACTGGAGATACTTGAAGTAGCAAACGAGACAATGGAATCAGCACATGTAGAGTCAGAATGGGAACGCAACATACGGCGGAAGACCTCTAATTCCGTAGCAAAAAGACCCCCAGAGTTGTCCTCATAAACCTCAGTCGAATGCGCAGAATATTGTGTGTGGGCACCAGCCTAACGACCATCAACACGGTGACCACCTCTCCCACGAGCACCAGAACCCCGGCCAGAGGGAGCAAGATGAGGGTGCAGACGAAAGTAAATGTCCTCAGTATGTCCTTTCTTCCCACAGTGGCTGCATAAAGGAGGAGGTCCTCGAGCAATCCCAGCAAGAGCAGAGTGGTCAATAGAGGAACCAAGAGACTGGCAACGATTCTCATCACTGAGGAGCATACTGAAGGCTCCCGAAGAGAGGGAAGAGGCTTGTGGTGGACATGCAAGCGAACCACATCAAACTCCATATTGAGCCTCATAAGAAAGACGTGAACCCGAAAGCGATCTTTATCCTTTTGAAGAGCCTACGCATCGACAGTGCAAGCAGTGGTAAAGGTGTTGAAGTAATCCAGTTCCTGATACAGACATTCGAACTCAGAGTTGTAGGCAGAGACAGGCATAGTTCTCTGCTTCAACTCCAAAACACGGCGAGTGAGCTCATAAATCTGCGTCGAACTATCTGCCTGAGAGTAGGTGTCACGGGCTCGTTTCCAAATTTCATGAGCAGAATCCAGAAGCATGAAGTTGTGATACACCTGAGCGAACATAGAGTGAAATAACCACGAGACATCCAAGGAATTGTCCGCATCCCATTTTCTCCATGAGGGATCGGTACGTGGTGGCTCAACAGTGGTACCATCAATATGTCTATATAGCTGGTGACTTCGAATAGCATATTGTGTCGCCCTGTACCATTCAAGATAAATTGTGTCATCCAAGGCAACAGTAGTGATCTTTAAAGGGCCAGATTAGTCGTGGCTCCGAGGAGAATTTGTAGAGGGACCAATGAGGGGACCAATGTGGGGAGACGATGAGATTTTCGGAGGAATCGCCTATCTATGACCGTCTGGAGGAAACTAGCAAGACGAAGAACTCAAAAACGAAAGAAACCACATCCTATTAGTGTCCTTTAGATTGCGTCGTCGGAGAGGACACCGGAGGATGAGACCACAATGTCTCCAACAGTCCCCATGGAGGACAAAACGGCCGGAGACAAAAGCCCGACCGGAAAACCGGGCGGGGAAACGCGTTGAAGCTGCTGGAAAAGGAAGAAGCGACGCCGCTGGAAGCCCTAAGCGCTAGAGGCAGCGCTGGAAGAGCGAAGGAAAAGGTGCGCTGGAAGACCTGGGCTCGAACGGCGGACGGTGCGACTAGGAGCGGCGGTCGGCGCTGGAGATCAGCGAAAGAGGCGGACGCCGGAATGAAACGCGGGAGGTGTGACGGAAGCAGCGACGGAGGCAAAAGTGGGACGAGATTGAATGATGCGGGAGCGCGGCGGAGGCGGGATCGCGTGGTTAGCACTGATACCAAGTCGAATTGAAAGAAATTTTATTTAGTTGCCCTTATTCGGTCCAAGCATACATATATATAGGATACAATACACGTGACATATCACGTGAAATAAGCAGCAGGGGAATAAAACTTGAAATAAAACGTGTATATTCAACTGACTCCTGGTGGCTTCATTTTTAATCTCAACAATAGGCCTTATGACTATGAACAAACGCCATTTTGAGCTTCTACCTTTAGATCAAAGAGTTAAAACAACCACAATCAACCTTATTTGCCCATAATCAAATTTCCAAAACAATTTTGTCATATATCATCAATCATCCTGAAGTTTTTACATGCTTTGAGGAGGATACTTGATATGTATTGCTCCAGTCAAATAAAACTTCATTCCACAATAGTTTTTCTCATTACGAAAAAAGTGAAAAAGACTTCCAAGAAGTAAAACCAAACTAAAATTGTCAGTCAAAGAGTTGAAACAAACGCCATTTTGAGCTTCTACCTTTAGATCAAAGAGTTAAAACAACCACAATCAACCTTATTTGCCCATAATCAAATTTTCAAAACAATTTTGTCTTATATCATCAATCATCCTAAAGTTTTTACATGCTTTAAAGAGGATATATGTATTACTCCAGTCAACTAAAATTTCATTCCACAATAGGTTTTCTCGTTACGAAAAAAATGAAAAAGACTTCCAAGAAGTAAAACCAAGCTAAAATTGTCGGTCTTACTGTGTAGTCGGCTAGTCCCCATGTAATCCAAAGTGTTGCATTTTTCTGCACTTAGCTAAGATATCAAGTAAAAGTAAATTAATTTGATCACACGTCCTGATTGGTTATTTTTGCGTCTGAGAATTATTATGCACCAGTATTATATTAGCTAGCATAAGGATTTATGAAAGAGAAAAAACATTTGAGAAAAAAGATAAACAAAATTGATTCTCATACACAATCTAAAACAGTAGAACTCACGCCATGATCTGGAATTCCAGAAATAGTAGGATTAAGCCCATTGAATACAAAGGTCAGAATCCTTTGTAGCATATCAGTATCAAGCTTCGGAATAGAGCCTAGAACATCCACAGTAACTGCAGTACAAAAGCAAATTACTGGTCTCGAATGCTGGAAACCTTTCATTGGTGATGCCTGGCAAAATAAAAAGAAATCAGGTCTCATCTATCTCAAATCCTGCTTAAAAAGCATCAACAATTACACGTAAGGATGCTTACATAGTTGCATAAAGCCTCCAAAACACCTTTATCATGAACACACTGATTCACAATAATCTTTCTTGGAGGTGGGGCACCGGATGTTTTCACACTCTCCAAAAAAGCCCACTTTTTGTTACTGTGTAATTATTTAAAAAAAACAAATTTAGATAGGAAATGAGAAAAAAATGGAGTAACAACCAAGGTTCCTCACCCAAAATCCAGCAATTGGACGATTCGAACGAAGGCCTGAGTATCATGATAAGGTAGCGCACATAGAACAAGCTCCTCAACGTTGAAAATATGTATTCTGCAGTGTTCAATTGTTATAAATACCTGAGTAATCTGAAAAATCATTGCCCAAGAAGAAAACATACTGATATCTACGGATGAGATACTCCAACGTCCTTAGGGAAGCGGGAAGATGCAAATGCCCGGCTAGCAGCTGCAGATAGGAGCATATCGACTTGTTTAGCTTCTCCTCTTCTTTGGGAGGCATCTTCTCCCTGTTTATGTCAAGGGTGGCATGGTTAAAAAGAGTTGTTTTATAGGTCGAGAATCGGTCATCCGCCTCGATAAGAGCATCCAGACCTGAAATATAGTTTAATAATGTCAATTTTTTTGGTAATGCGGCTGGGGAGAAACCGATGAGATAAAGGATGATTACCGGACTGTGCTAACGGGAAAATCGATCTGAGGTCGATATCAGCGGCCTCCTTAGGGCCGAAGAGGACCGAAGGACGAGTAAGAGGCCTATGGATTGGATCCTCTTTCCCCTTACTAAGTGACTTGATCACCTGGAGTTGCGAAGCTATTGACATTGATGCTTGGTGAATTTCCGTGTAACTATATAGGGAAAATCCAAGGTTTATATCACACATAAGAAAGTAAATAAAAGAACAAAACAGTGCAAATGAAGAATAGGAAACAGAATCAAAATTCATACAATAGTATCAGTAATCAAGAAGAGAAGGGGAAGAATGCTAGAAACTCTGCCCTGATTAGTGAGAGCTAGAAAGAAAAAGGCTTTGGTGGCCAAGAGAGTGGATTGCACGAGGAAAGCACGGTGGAGAGTGCAGATTGGGGAGGACTCCCAAACAGTAATGGATGCAGGATTTTTCCCTGTAGGCAAAACAAAAAATTACATTAAAAAATTTACTCCTGAAATATGGCAAAAGTGCATGATGAAATCAAATTGATTCAAGGCTATCTCCAAACCCCCCAAACTTCATGATTTAAGCCAAACACCCCAATAAAAATGAAGCACTGCAATAGAAATGTAAGGGTTACTGCCAAATGGGATTGATTCAAGACTATCTCCAAACCCCCAAACTTTGTGATTTAAGCAGTGGTTAGAGGAGATGCAGAGTGAACTGGAGGGCGGCCTCGAAACTCGAGGGCGTAGTCGCAGCAGGGAGAATGTGCGGCTTCAAAACTGGGTGCAGGAAGAACGAAACCGCGGGATGGGTCCAGGGAAATCGGCAGCAAGTGCGGTGGTCCGACCAGCAGAAGGCGGTGAAGAATCAACGGCTAGAGAGGAGCTGCAGGCTCGGGCGTCTGGAAGGGTGCGGCGGTCGGAGCAGGAACTGGCGCTCGGCGTCTCGCGTGAGGTAGGAAAGGCGCGAGGCAGAGATGTTGGCGACTGGTTTAGGGTTTAGGGCTTTAGGGCAACGCATGTTATCTAAGTTAAAATTTCACCTCTCAAAAAATATTATGATTTAGTTTAATTATTTTTCTTTTTTTGTTTTTAATTTCCCCAAGTCATAAACAAAAGAAGTCCTTAGTCTTGCTCAGCTCACTTTATGTGGGACCATTTTATTTAGGGTCATGTGAGGTATTTCATTTCATGTGTGGGACAAGTGAAAAAAATGTTCGCAGCAAGTGAACATAATAATACAAAAATGAAAATACTTGAACGTATTGACGAAACGAAAATAACTAATCGCCACATACGAGGAGCTGTTGGCGATCATTATGGTCGTGCAGCATTGGAGACACTATTTGATCAGCTCCACTTCATTATCCAGACCAACCATCAAAGTTTGCGCTTCCTCCTATAGCAGAAAATAGCAACTCCGGCTCAACAAAAATATATTGTTAGGCTCATGAGTTATGACTTATGACTTCCAAATACAGCACCGGAATGGGAAGGAAAACATGTGTGTAGATGCCCTCTCGTGGTAGCATGGCAACCCGGAAGCAGCACGTCATGCAATGGTGACTCTCCAGCAGCACAACGTCCTGAAGCGGAAGGGGCACCTAGTGGTTGGCGGGAAGAGGCTCTCAATACCAAATTACATCAGTTGTTTCGTGATAGCCCGATGAGCGGTCACTCCGACATTACCGCGACCTACCAACGGCTCAAACGAATGTTCTATTGAAAATGGATGAAACTGGAAGTCTATTCTTACATCCAGCATTGTGAAGTTTGTCGTTGATATAAGGCGGACCACCAAAAGCCTTTGAGGTTGCTCTAGCCATTACCAATCCCAAACATGTATGGCAAGACGTTCCCCTTGACTACATCGAGGGTCTACCCAAGAGCAACAGGAAAACCACTATATTAGTCATTGTGGACAGGTTGAGCAAGCAAGCCCACATTGTAGTGGTCACACATCCATACACTGTCGAATCCATTGCGCAAGTCTTCTTGGATTCCGTTTTCCGCTTACATGGGCTTCCCAATGCCATGTAAGTGATCGGGAGACCATCTTCATTAGTCAATTCTGGCAAGAAATGTTTCGCCTTTTGCAAGTTCAATTAAAGCTAATCCTCGGATTATCACCCGCAGACAGATGGCTCATTCGAGGTGGTCAATCGCTGCATTGAAAGCTATTTGCCTTGCATGTGTTTCGAGCAACCAAAGCATTGGACGAAGTGGTTAGCTCTGGCTAAATGGTGGTACAAAACATCATTCCACGGCGCATCAAAAATAACTGATGACTTGTAACATCTCATTTACAACTAGACCCCTAAGAGTGGTTTTGTCATGACTAGGTCATGACAAAATCCTAGGAAGCCCAAGAAGACCAAATGAGCTTAGACATGAAGGTGGAAACCACCATGGTCTGCAAATAGTAGAATTCCAATTATTAGATTATGGATGACCATAAGGCTTCACCATTACACCATGACCCACCACAACATCACTAACCTGATAGAGGGTCCATTAGATCCATGGGGACCCACTAGGGTCAACTAAAATGGTCAAGTTGGCCAAAGTCAACCCAAACCCTAATCAAGTACAACTAAGCTCATACATGGTCAACTGACCTCTCCTTGGCCAAACGGACGCACCTAGACCTTCCCAAGCCCTAAGGGAGGCCAATGGGTCACCAAGGACCCATTGGGGTCAACCAAAGAGGCTAAGTTGACTCAAGTCAACCAAAACCCTAAAAAGGTCAAAATACCATAACTAAGGGTCAAGTGACCTCCAAAATGCCAAACCAACCCTACTCAAGTCTTTCTAGACCTTAGGGGAGGCCAATGGGTCACCAAGGATCCATGGGGGTCAACCTAAATGGTCATGTTGACCAAGGTCAACTCTATCCTAAGATTGGGTCAAACTAGCTCAAATGGGCTAACCCAAGCTCAAGCACAATCCACTTGGGCTAACTTTATTTTAATTAATATTATGAGCTAATGGGCTGCCATTAAGCTCGATTAGTCATCAAATTCGGCCTTGGTGATTAGGAGAGAGAAAAACTTCATTTCTCTTTATGGAGGAGAGAGAAAGTGAGAAAAGAGGGTCATTCATGGCCATGGAAGGCCAAGGGCCTCCTCAATTCTTCTCTCATAGCAAGGATCATCCTCCCTAGTCAGTTAGGAGAAGGTTGACAGTCATGGCCAGCCACCAAAGTGGCTGAATTCAATTCCTCTAATAAGGAAGAGAGAGAAAGAGGAAAGAGAAGACCATTAATGGCCATAGGAGATCAGGAGTTCCTCTCCTCACCTCCATTTGCTAGATTCATCTTCCCTGGTTAATTAAGAGAAGATTAACAGCCATAACCTGCCACATAGGGCTGAATTCAGTGAAACCATGGATGGCCGGAATTTTCCATTCATGGCCTTTAATGGTCATTGATGCTACACTCATCCTCTCTCCCGTTTAACCCTTTTATAAGCTTCCCTAAGTCAAGAGGAGTAGTTTCCACACTTCATCTGGAGGAGTCGAGCAAGTTGACAGTGTACAACCCCGTATCCGGCCAAGTGGGACCCTCCCCAATTAGCGGGCCAGGGACATACTATGAGCGGCGTTTTGGTGCAGCCTCGTTCGAGCTCGTGCGGGTCCTCGTGCGTGCGTGCAGAGATTTTATGTGTATATGCTTAACATTTATATGTATATATATGTTTAAATATATATATATGTGTTTTATTTTATAATATATATATTATATTATATATATATATATATTAGAGGGGATTATAGAGAAAAAGGAAAAGGCATAAAAAGAGAGAGCAGCTGCAGGCATACGGGGGAAGGCGGACGGGACATCACAGGAAAATAAAAAAAGAAAAGAGAGCGGGGACTTTGCTCTCTCCGGGGCTAGGTTTTCGGCCAGAGCAAAAAGAAAAGACAGGAGCCGCCCGCCTCGGGATCTCTCACTGGCTATCGCCTGAGCAAGGCAAGGCCGGCCCGCCTCCCCTCTCACTCTCCGACCGCCTGAAGCGGCAACCCGTCTCCTCTCTCTCTCTCTCTCTCTCTCTCTCTCTCTCTCTCTCGTCCTGGAGCAACAGCAGCAACCCGGACCCGCGCCGCCCCCTATCTCTCTTTCTCCGGCCGCGAGGAGCAGCAACACCCCGCCCCGGCCCGCTCTTTCTCCGCCAGCGAGGAGCAGCAACACCCCGCCCCGGCCCTCTCTTTCTCCGGCCGCCTGGAGCAGCACCCGACCCCGCCCCGGCCCTCTCTTTTTCCGGCCGCCTGGAGCAGCACCCGCCCCCGCCCCGACCCTCTCTTTCTCCTGCCGCCTGGAGCAGCACCCCACCTCGGCTCCCTCTCTCTTTCAGTTCTCTCTTCGTCGTCACCGCCTAGGGAGAAGCGAGGCCGGCCGGGAGCTCCTCTCCCGGCGCCGCCTACAGCGAGGCCGGCCGGGAGATCCTCTCCCGGCGCCGCCTACAGCGAGGCCGGCCGGGAGCTCCTCTCCCGGCGCCGCCTACAGCGAGGCCGGCCGGGAGCTCCTCTCCCGGCGCCGCCTACAGCGAGGCCGGCCGGGAGCTCCTCTCCCGGCGCCGCCTACAGCGAGGCCGGCCGGGAGCTCCTCTCCCGGCGCCGCCTACAGCGAGGCCGGCCGGGAGCTCCTCTCCCGGCGCCGCCTACAGCGAGGCCGGCCGGGAGCTCCTCTCCCGGCGCCGCCTACAGCGAGGCCGGCCGGGAGCTCCTCTCTCCCGGCGCCGCCTACAGCAAGGCCGGCCGGGAGCTCCTCTCCCGGCGTCGCCTACAGCTAGGTCGACCGGGAGCTCCTCTCCCGGCGCCGTTTGGAGCTAGGCCAGTCGGGATCAGCTTCCCCGACGCCGCCTGGAGTTGTGGAGGCTGGGATTGACTTCCTCGGTGTTACTTGGGGCCGGGATCGGCCTCGTACAGCAGCGGCCGGCCACTTGGAGCACGGTCGGCCATGGAGAGGCTCGCCATGGAGGGGAAAAATCATTCGGAGCTTTCAACTCTCCCACGGTGGTCGAATCCGGGCACGGACAACCACTACGGATGGTAGACGTGGAGCCTCGGGCAATGGGCGCGGTTGCGGCCCCGCCAAACACGCGTCAAGGGTAACGAAATTTCTACTTGGGCAAGTGAAGCCCTCAGTTTCCATATTTGCATGGAAGCCCCTCTCCACCAACGGGTGGGGGCAGGGAGCTCTCCGACGGGTTGACGTGTACGTCCCCGCAATTAACTGTGTTAGCACCCGAAAGCGTGAGTACGGGTTTATGTATGCTGTGTGAAGCTCATCCGGACGTGTGAGCCGGATTGGTGATGTTCTGGGGATCCCGGAGAAGACTCCGAGGATGTTGTAATATTTTCCATTTGCATGGAATGCACACCATAGCCCCGAAAAAGGGGTATGTGCAATGTGTTCGGCCAGCTTATGTTAACCAACTAGCATTTAGCTGACCGCCGCTTGTCGAGACGTTGACGTACAAGTGTTGCAGTACCAGGCAGGGAGTAGCGGGCTTAAGCCCAAGCTTGTGCCGGCCCTCGAAGGCCTTTTTTGCTTATATTGCCGGTCTGCGTGCCGAAGTATGGAATTCATATTCCTGTAATATTCTTTTAATATCTGTGATGCTCTGAGGATGTGTAGCTTTCTTCCTCGTTTTAGGCGGGCGGTGTTCTCGTGAACCGCTCGCCCCGTGGGGGCCCCGAGGTATAGTTGCCGGGAAGCCCCTCATGGCCTGTTGACAGCCTGTTAGTATAGCGGAATTACGCTGTTCGTAGCCCATTTTGGGCAGCGTGTCGTGGAATTGCTCTGCGAGTTTGCGCCATCATTAGGGCGCGGTGAGCAGTATTTTGTGTAGACCCAAGGAGACACATCTGGATAGGAGAGAGTTGGTCTCGAGACCCTCCTTAGATGTTCCGGTCGGCCGAGAGCGCCCTCCGAAGGTGTCTTAGCTCAGCCTTTGGCTTGGGAGGGGAAGAGTTTGTTAGTCTTCCGGGTATGCGGTGGGTCCTCCACGCTGAGACCTTGGGTCTGTCCCTTGTGTTCCTAATCTTGTGCCTAGATCGTTCGCTTAAGGGTAGTAGGTGCGCGGTCACCCCTCTTTTGGGACCCTGAACTCCACAGAAGCCAATTTTGGCTTCAACAGTTATGGTGCGATGAGCGTGGAGAGTGACCAGTACAGAAAAACTCAGGCGAACGTCATGGCTATGGAAGCGGAACCAAGTGACGACCAGGGTCATGTGATGAAAGAAGTCCCCTCCCATTCCCCTCTTGTCGCTAGGATTTTCGATCCTGGAGATCAAAACTTGCCTTAGGGAGAATATTATATGATCGACCCTCATTCTTAGGAGGGTGGACATAGCGGGTAGATGTGCCCCGTAGTGGGTAGAGATTGACTGGGTAGAGCTACCCCGAGCGCGGCTCGGCCCCAGGTAGACCCGCTGCCTGGCTCCTACTAGCTGGCAGGTCCGTAGGCTCGCCTGTGGGGGAGAGGTCCTGGTTCTTGGTTCTGCACTACCCCGAGCGCGGCTCGGCCCCAGGTAGACCCGCTGTCTGGCTCGGACTAGCTGGCAGGTCCGTAGGCGCCTGTGGGGGAGAGGTCCTGGTTCTTGGTTCTATACTACCCCGAGCGCGGCTCGGCCCCAGGTAGACTCGTTGTCTGGCTCCTACTAGCTGGCAGGTCGTAGGCTCGCCTGTGGGGGAGAGGTCCTGGTTCTTGGTTCTGCACTACCCCGAGCGCGGCTCGGCCCCAGGTAGACCCGCTGCCGGGCTCCTACTAGCTGGCAGGTCCGTAGGCTCGCCTGTGGGGGAGAGGTCCTGGTTCTTGGTTCTGCACTACCCCGAGCGCGGCTCGGCCCCAGGTAGACCCGCTGCCTGGCTCCTACTAGCTGGCAGGTCCGTAGGCTCGCCTGTGGGGGAATATGTTTGGTTTGTGGAGATAGGTTAGGATAGGTTAGGATAGTTTAGGTTAGGTTTGTGGAAACTTCATCGGCACCCGAGCTCGGCTCGGCCCCAGGTAGACCCGCTGCGCAGGCTCTCATCTAGCTGGCAGGTCCGTAGGCTCGCCTGTGGGGGGATAGGTTTGGTTTGAGATCATCATCGGCACCCCGAGCTCGGCTCGGCCCCAGGTAGACCCGCTGCGCAGGCTCTCATCTAGCTGGCAGGTCCGTAGGCTCGCCTGTGGGGGATATGTTTTGGTTGTGGAATCATCATCGGCACCCCGAGCTCGGCTCGGCCCCAGGTAGACACCCGCTGCGCAGGCTCTCATCTAGCTGGCAGGTCCGTAGGCTCGCCTGTGGGGGATAGGTTTGGTTTGAGATCGTCATCGGCACCCCGAGCTCGGCTCGGCCCTAGGTAGACCCGTTGCGCAGGCTCTCATCTAGCTGGCAGGTCCGTAGGCTCGCCTGTGGGGGATAGGTTTGGTTTGAGATCGTCATCGGCACCCTGAGCTCGCTCGGCCCCAGGTAGACCCGCTGCGCAGGCTCTCATCTAGCTGGCAGGTCCGTAGGCTCGCCTGTGGGGGATAGGTTTTGGTTGTAGAATCGTCATCGGCACCCCGAGATCGGCTCGGCCCCAAGTAGACCCGCTGCGCAGGCTCTCATCTAGCTGGCAGGTTCGTAGGCTCGTCTATGGGGGATAGGTGTGGTTGGTTTGAGAACTTCATCGGCACCCCGAGCTCTGCTCGGCCCCAGGTAGACCCGCTGCGCATGCTCTCATCTAGCTGGCGGGTCCGAAGGCTCGCCTGTGGGGGATAGGTTTGGTTTGTGGAGGGATAGGTTTGGTTCCCATGATACGCTGCACGCAAAAAGAATGATTTGAATAATTTGTTTCTATTTCCTTAATTTCCCTTTGAAAGAGATTTGCTCTCAAGTGTCTGTTTTATACTGACCATGTACCTCATACATATCGTGATTTTGAACAATTAAGTAATCGTGGTAAAAATAATGAGGAGCTAAGAACGTGTCACAAGAATGACAAACTTTTTCTTCTTAGAAGAATTGACCCTGTCCCCTTAGCGTTGAGAGTCACGCGGTCGGGTCCTGACCAAGAGTACTCGTTTTATTTTGTTCTTAAGAAGAAGGAAGCTTTGTTTTAAAAACTTGTCAATTTTCAAGAGTTGAAGAAATACTGATTTTTTCAAGAGCAAAAACCTTATGGTATGTTTAATATTTTTTATGGGATCACCCTCATCCTAAGTCTGTCCTCATGCTTGAAAGTTGGATAGGCGACCCTTACCTCAGTTATGTTTACAACCCGATTTTGTGTGAAGGTCTCATGCGACTGATATCAGGAAAATGCTATTTTTATTTCTAGTTCTTTAAATCTGTAAGGGCAACTTTGAATCTTGGAGGAATAGACAGTGAACGTTTCAACGATACTAGTAAGGGTCACTCATAGAGGCGTGGGCAAATAGTGATTTTTTTTTCAGGAGATTCTAGTATTGTAGTTTATTCTCTATTTCAGGGTTCTTTGATCTTTAGGCACCAGCATGCCTTTTTTCCCTCTATAAAGGGAGTGGATTATTAGTTGTGTTAGAGTTCATTTTTTTAATGTGTATGTTGTGGATGATGAGCATAGGAGGAAAACCGCGGGCTAGTGATACTCTCGTTGAAATATCTAACAGGATTGTGATAGTGATACTCATCAAAAGAAGCACGAAGAGATTATTGTTTTAAATGCAAATTTGGGATTCTCCCAAAAATTTTCTTTGGGTCGGCTCCCACTCGCCGGATACTTGGGGTTGGACATTTCTTTCCGAGCTTGTGCCAACCTCGAAAAGAGCTGGGATTGTGTACAACCCCGTATCCGGCCAAGTGGGACCCTCCCCAATTAGCGGGCCAGGGACATACTATGAGCGGCGTTTTGGTGCAGCCTCGTTCGAGCTCGTGCGGGTCCTCGTGCGTGCGTGCAGAGATTTTATGTGTATATGCTTAACATTTATATGTATATATATGTTTAAATATATATATGTGTGTTTTATTTTATCATATATATATATATTATATATATATATATTAGAGGGGATTATAGAGAAAAAGGAAAAGGCATAAAAAAGAGAGAGCAGCTGCAGGCATACGGGGGGAAGGCGGACGGGACATCACAGAAAAATAAAAAAAGAAAAGAGAGCGGGGCCTTTGCGGTCTCCGGGGCTAGGTTTTCGGCCAGAGCAAAAAGAAAAGACAGGAGCCGCCCGCCTCGGGATCTCTCACTGGCTGTCGCCTGAGCAAGGCAAGGCCCGGGCCGCCTCCCCTCTCACTCTCCGACCGCCTGAAGCGGCAACCCGTCTCTCTCTCTCTCTCTCGTCCTAGAGCAACAGCAGCAACCCCGGACCCCGCGCCGCCCCTATCTCTCTTTCTCCGGCCGCGAGGAGCAGCAACACCCCGCCCCGACCCCTCTTTCTCCGGCCGCGAGGAGCAGCAACACCCCGCCCCGGCCCTCTCTTTCTCCGGCCGCCTGGAGCAGCAACCCGACCCCGCCCCGGCCCTCTCTTTTTCCCGGCCGCCTGGAGCAGCACCCGACCCCGCCCCGGCCCTCTCTTTCTTCGGCCGCCTGGAGCAGCACCCCACCTCGGCTCCCTCTCTCTCTCAGTTCTCTCTTCGTCGTCACCACCTAGGGCGAAGCGAGGCCGGCCGGGAGCTCCTCTCCCGGCGCCGCCTACAGCGAGGCCGGCCGGGAGCTCCTCTCCCGGCGCCGCCTACAGCGAGGCCGGCCGGGAGCTCCTCTCCCGGCGCCGCCTACAGCGAGGCCGGCCGGAGCTCCTCTCCCCGGCGCCGCCTACAGCGAGGCCGGCCGGGAGCTCCTCTCCCGGCGCCGCCTACAGCGAGGCCGGCCGGGAGCTCCTCTCCCGGCGCCGCCTACAGCGAGGCCGGCCGGGAGCTCCTCTCCCGGCGCCGCCTACAGCGAGGCCGGTCGGGAGCTCCTCTCCCGGCGCCGCCTACAGCGAGGCCGGCCAGGAGCTCCTCTCCCGGCGCCGCCTACAGCTAGGTCGACCGGGAGCTCCTCTCCCGACGCCGTTTGGAGCTAGGCCAGTCGGGATCAGCTTCCCCGACGCCGCCTGGAGTTGTGGAGGCCGGGATTGACTTCCTCGGTGTTACTTTGGGCCGGGATCGACCTCGTACAGCAGCGACCGACCACTTGGAGCCAGTCGGCCATGGAGAGGCTCGGCCATGGAGGGGAAAACCACTACGGATGGTAGACGTGGAGCCTCGGGCAATGGGCGCGGTTGCGGCCCCGCCAAACACGCGTCAAGGGTAACAAAATTTCTACTTGGGCAGGTGAAGCCCTCAGTTTCCATATTTGCATGGAAGCCCCTCTCCACCAACGGGTGGGTGGCAGGGAGCTCTCCGACGGGTTGACGTGTACGACCCCGCAATTAACTGTGTTAGCACCCGGAAGCGTGAGTACGGGTTTAGGCATGCTTTGTGAAGCCCATCCGGACGTGTGAGCCGGATTGGTGATGTTCTGGGGATCCCGGAGAAGACTCCGAGGATGTTGTATATTTTCCATTTGCATGGAATGCACACCATAGCCCCGAAAAAGTGGTATGTGCAATGTGTTCGGCCAGCTTATGTCAAGCAACTGGCGTTTAGCTGACCGCCGCTTGTCGAGACGTTGACGTACAGGTGTTGCAGTACCAGGCAGGGAGTAGCGGGCTTAAGCTCAAGCTTGTGCCGGCCACTCGGAGGCCTTTTTTGCTTATATTGCCGGCCTGCGTGCCGAAGTATGGAATTCATATTCCTGTAATATTCTTTTAATATATGTGATGCTCTGAGGATGTGTAGCTTTATTTCTCGTTTTAGGCAGGCGGTGTTCTCGTGAACCGCTCGCCCCCGTGGGGGCCCCGAGGTATAGTTGCCGGGAAGCCCCTCATGGCCTGTTGACAGCCTGTTAGTATAGCGGAATTACGCTGTTCGTAGCCCATTTTGGGCAGCGTGTCGTGGAATTGCTCTGCGAGTTTGCGCCATCATTAGGGCGGGTGAGCAGTATTTTGTGTAGACCAAAGGAGACACATCTGGATAGGAGAGAGTTGGTCTCGAGACCCTCCTTAGATGTTCCGGTCGGCCGAGAGCGCCCTCCGAAGGTGTCTTAGCTCAGCCTTTGACTTGGGAGGGGAAGAGTTTGTTAGTCTTCCGGGTATGCGGTGGGTCCTCCACGCTGAGACCTTGGGTCTGTCCCTTGTGTTCCTAATCTTGTGCCTAGATCGTTCGCTTGAGGGTAGTAGGCGCGCGGTCACCCCTCTTTTGGGACCCCGAACTCCACAGAAGCCAATTTTGGCTTCAACAGATAGTGTTGTTGCAGAACACCTGACGGCGCCACCAACGTCCATGGCTTTCTAACGATCGGCCCGCCTCCAGCCCACCATTAAGGTCCTCCTCTACTCCTCTCTTCGTGGGTTAGATCCTTAGATCGTTTAGGAAAGAAATCGGGCTCAATTGAGCCCGATTGGAGAGAAGATTTTCAGAAATTTCCATGATTTTTCAACCACTCGGGTTCGTCGGAATCTGCCCCTTTGGCGGCCGTGCCGCCTCCCAGTGATAGCCCCCACCTCAACGAAGGTGGTGGTGGTGGTGGCCGGCCAGGAAGGTGGCTTGGTGGCCGATAAATAGGCTTGGAATAAGCTTCAGGTTCAGCAAATCATGGCCTTTGGCTGCAGGAAGAAGATGACCAGGAGCCCTCTGATCTGGTTCAAGATTCGTGCTGGATCATATTTATTTGTTTTGATTTTTGGTATTTTTTGTCATGTTTACTAGGTTATTTAAATTAAATATTAAAAACACATATGTTCCTCTACAGTAAAATTGATCTACATGAAAGTTGTAGCCCTAAGAGTCTAGTTTAATTTAAAATTAGTTTGAACCAATTTGGTATTCAGGTTAAATCACATCGCTCATTTTGGTGAGGTCTATACCTAAGCTAGGTCAGAGATTGTTTGAGTGCCCCCATCATCCAGCCATCCTAATGACTTGAAATTTTGAATGGGGTCACTCTTACCTATACCCAAAACATATCCAAAAATGAGAATTTTTTGGAAAATATTTTCCTAGAGTTTTTGAAGAAATTTAATAATTCATGTATGAATTATTTAAAAGGTTTAATGATCTCCAAACCCTCTCAAATTTTGGTGAGTGGTCCTTTGGTCAATATAAGACTCTGTATAAAATTTCATTTATATTGGAGAAGAATTGGTATGAAATTTGGTAATCATAGCCTAGGCCCAAAGAGGGTTAATTAGGGTAAAATGCCCTTTATGGTATTGGGTGACCAAATCACCTCAACAGAGGTTGATACTTGGTCCCCTGATATGTTATGTCAGTAAACACCCTCTCATGGATTATGAGGTGGATTTGGATGGATTTGCCCTAGGACCCTAGTTCAAACCCTAGGGTTGAACTTTGGGGTTTGTGAAGGGCATGAGGTGATATGCCCTTGGATGGACTTGATGTGTAGTCCATGTGAACATGGGGTGGTGAAATGCCCTAAAAAGGGATTTGGTGGTATTCGTACACTTGCACCCCACTTAAACCACTTAGTAAGTTTTTAGGTCTATACATCTTAGGGAATATTTAATGGGTCATATGACCTTGGATCTTTATGATATTTTGGTATGGGTAATGTTATAGTGATATTAACCTTTGTAATTTATGATAGGGTGTTTAGATAACAATAGCTCATCCTTGTAGATATAACCTTCATCTTGCCCTTTTTGATGATATTGATGTAACTATGGTTTAAATGTCTTAGAATGATTTGAAACTCTGTAAAAGATAATCAAATGTCATTTAGGTGCACTAGTAAATTATTTGGAATAGTTGAACATTTCTTCTTAGTAGATCATGTGTAAAGTAAACTAGTGTACCTTACTTTGATAAATAGAAGATAAATACTATAGCTTGCTGTAAAATTGTGTTACTTAGCCAGAGGACTTTTTAGGGCATAAAGAAGCTTGGAAAAATTATTTCATGTTGTTTAGTTGAGATTACAAGGATGTTACTTCACAAAGTGCACCATGATGGATTTTATTGAGGCATTTTTCTATATGGTTTACTAACCTTGGAATTACATTAAACATATTCAGTATTGTTTTATGATCATAATAGAGCTTTGTTAATTTTGGTATAATTTTTGGACTAGAATTTATGGTACTTCCTTCATTACTCCTAATTAGTTGAATTATCTTGGCTTAATTATTTAGAGAATAATTCCTTTAAGAAAATCTATAAAATTTGGTATTCACTGATATCTTGCAATCCTATAGTGTTCAAATTTTTTTATGGACAGATCTTAAGTAAATGTAGTACTTCATGTTCAAATCACCCATGGACCAATTTTGGAAAAATAATTAAATGCCAATTATTTAGAAAAATTCCAAGTTTCTGAATTTAGGCTAAATATGTCATGATAGGCCCCCAATAAATAGTTTAGCGCATTTGAATGAAAATTTGGAGTATCTCTTATCATGTACATCATATAGCTTAGGTTGGTCTGTGTATAGTAAAACTACAGAAAATTGGGATAGCATGTGAAATGAGCTTAAGCAGTTGGGGTTTAATGGTTTACTAGTTTTGGTGAGTGGAAATAAGCTCATCATTAGAAATCATGATGAGGAAATTGTTGGGTTGACTAGTGTTAGGAGCTGCTCGGATCGACGAAAGATCGTCTTTCCTGTGTAGAGAGAGAGAGTCAAAACACATTAGGGTTAGATCTAGAGTAATATTAAAAGGAATTGTGAATATGGTATCAACCAATAATAGTAAGTGTCATACAAAAGGGAACGATGAGCTTCAGCTACCATCATAGTTCCTAGTGCCCTTTGAGAACCCATCACCGGATATGCCGGGGGCAGTCCTGAGCTAACGTAAACTGTAAGAATAATCAATGTTTAAGAGTAACTAGTATAACTAGGTTTACACTTACACTCACACTCCCCGGTGTTGTGGGAGTTAGGTTGGGTCTCACGAGCGGTAAGCTCGGTGATTTTAGTGATGGGCAGGTTAGCCCTGCGAGCCGATAGCTCGGTAGATAGTTGTGAAGGACGAACTTGTCCGGGGAACTTTTGGCTTGACAGATGATTGTGACAGACGGTATAGTCCGGGGAGCTTTGGCTCGGTGGAAAATCATATGGCGTGTGCATAAATGTGGTGGGTCTTCGGTATTGGACGATCGTTCGCATTAACGTCAATACGATGACTCGGCAGGTGTGGATGTCACTTGGCCAAAGAAAGACTGGTGAATTTGTCAACACCCTCCTGGCTTATTCACTATTACAACATTGGAGGCCTAGCCTGGATACTGGATCTCCGAGATAAAACTCGCCTCCAACAGCTTCTCTACTCTACCTCCTCCCTAATCGGCTCAGCCAGCATGGCGACGCTCTTCCTCTACTTTTGTCGAACTGGGGCCACCACGGGATCCAGGTTGAGGCGATGACAAGAAACATAGGCGTCCACCCCTGACATCTCGGCTGCCCTCCATGCAAAGACATCAACGTTGTCCTGCGGGCAAGCAGACATCTCTATATTCCCTCCAAGCGGCAGGGATCCTCCCACCTTCAGCAGTCCCGGCTCTCCTCCTCGATAGATCACCTCTATCTCCTCCACCTCCTTAGCAGCACACAACCCTTTCTCCTTCTCTAGCAACTCTTCCAGCTTCTCCGCGTCACTCATCCAGCTGATGGTGCTGACGGCATTCAAGTAGCACTCCCTGAAAGCCTTTAGATCTCTCCTGATCCTGATCTGAACATCTCCGCAGCGGTACTTCAGGCACTCGTGGTACGACGACAGAACGACCCTGAAGTAATTGATAAGAGGTCGCCCGAAGATGGCGTTGTAACCGCTCGGTGCGTCGACGATGATGAAGCGGCATCGGAACGACGTCCCACCGAGCGTAACCAGCAGCTCCACTGCTCCCTCCACCTCTTTCTTCTCTCCTGAGAAGCCAAAGAGCGGTCCATCTGTAGCTTGGACCCGAGACGCTTCCACCTGAAGCCCGACGAAGATTCTTTTGAAGATGACATTCACCGAGCTAGCGTTGTCCACGAGGATTCAGTCGACGGTGAAGTCCTCAATGGCGGCTTGAATGACTAAGGCATCATGGAAGGGGTTCTCATTCCCCAACATACCTTCCTCCGAGAAGGTGATCTCCTCTAATGGTGGCGGGGTATGTGACATCGAGGCGACGTTCTTTCGATAGATCTGGCCGAGACTCCCCTTGCGGTAAGCTCCAAGCCCGGCCCCTCCATTGATCACGACTACATGTCCACTTCCTGGGCCTTGTATCACTTCCCCGCGACCTCCCAGGTCGACTCGGTCCTCATTCCTCCTTCTCGCTGGAGCTTGGAATGCCACCTGCCCCACCAGGGCCTCCTGCCTCTGCTGCTCTCTTTCTGTCGCTCCGCCTCCAACCTCCTCCTTGCTTCCCAAAACTCGGGGCAAGCCAAGGTCCCGTGCCGCTCTACCCGATGAATATTGCAGTAGAGGGGAATCTCTACCTCCTGGCGCATCGCTCGCTGCTCCCTCCGACGCCATTTGTTGTCTTGGCGAGTGATGGTCATTGTCTCCCTTCTTCCTCCTCCTCGCCTCCCTCCTGTCGGTTTCCATTCCTCTTCTCTTCCTGTACTGTTGCCTTGCTGGTCTTCATTGGGGGCGATTCTCTGGATACTGGAATCGCCTTTCCCCCCTTCCTCCTTCCCGAGCTTCCGCCGGCCTTCTCTCTTCGTGTCTTCGAGGCCTCTCCTGCCTCCTTTCTTCAACCCTCCTTGGTTCCTCTCTTCCCTCTCTCTTCTCTCCTTGGTTCTTCCTTCTTCCTCTCCTCTCGCCTCTACGGCGTCCTCCTTGACTTCGACCCGAAGGTCCTGCTCCCCTCCTTTCGGTCGCAATCTCCCCATCCAGCCTTGCTAGGAAGTCCTTGTACTTCTCCTCCCATCAAACAAAAGTGTTCGCCTTCTCTATCATTTCTTCGAAAGATCTCGGGGGATTGGACCCCATCTCCAGACTGAACAAATCTTGCTTCAACCCGAACTTTATGGCCACCATCAACGTAAAACTGTCCACCTCTTCCACCTCCAAAATCTCCTCCTAAAAGCGGTCGATGTAATGACCCAAACTCTCATGCTGCCCTTGGACGATTTTGAAGAGGGCCGTCGCTTCCTTCTTCCTCTTCTTCGATGTCGCGAACCTCGCCATGAGGCCCCGACGCACATCTGAGAAGTAGTACACGGACCCTGCAGGTAGCTGATGGAACCAATCTCTGGCGTTCCCTTTGAGGGTGATGGAGAAGAACCTGCACTTGAAGGCATCAGACATGTTGCGGATGGAGACGACGTCTTCAAACCACTGGAGGTGTCTGACAGGGTCGCCTCTGCCGGAGTAGTAAGTGAGAACGGGTTCCCTGAACCCTTCTGGAACTGGAGCGGTGAGGATACCGTCATAGAAGGGGCTCCTCCCTCCCTGACAGTGACGAGTTTCATCCTCGCTGGAGACGTCGTACTCGCCATAGTGCCGAGTATCTCTGCATCTCGCCGGCGACATTGGATCCCGAAAACGGACCCCCTGGCTACTCGTCGGGTAATGTCGCGACTGCATCGGTCGCCCTTCCCTTGCCCAAGCGGGCTCCTTTCCAGCTCGTCTCGGCGGCGCTTCCTCTTCCAGCGGCGTCAGGAGACGGGGAGAAGTCACCATGACTTCAGGGCGTTGAGCGAACCCGGCGAGAATGGTTTGCTCAATATTCTTTGCGAACTCTTCAAACGCAGCCACTGTTACAAACTCGCCACCTCGCGTGGCATCTCCTCCTTTTGCCGAGTTGTCGACCAACTCTCCTTGCTTGCCACTAATGTCCATCTCACTTAACTTCCAACTTTCCTCCTTGGCTGTGATCCACACTCACCGCACCAAGTATTGAAGCCAGGAAAATCCTAACCTCAGAATTCGGACCAAAGCCGCCTAAGGTTATCGGTTCAGAAGCTAGATTAGACGGCTAGGGTGACTAGAAAGAAGGGACATGTCAAACAGGACCCCAGATGTTGCAGCAGGAAGGTCCCACCACGTACCCGGTGTTGAAACCGGAAACCGGCCTCTTGTGGAGTTCGACCCTTGGGGAAGGGGTGGTCTCGCGCCTACTTTGCTCCTGCAAGAAAAACATGTGAAGAGACAAGAAAGAACAGACCCAAGGGCTCGGCAGGGAGGTCCCACCACAAACCCGGAGATCTCTGAGCGCTTCCCCTCCTTAGCCAAGAGCCGAGCTAAGGTACCCTCAGAGAACACTTAAAAATGAGAGTAAGGAAGCACTGGAAGCGTGTCCTCTGAGGTACCCCTTGGGTCTTATTTATAGATTTTCAGAATCTGAACTGCCAATAACCAAAAGAACTGACCTGGAAGTACCAAAAAGCCCCTGGTTGGGCCTGCGAACAGCCAAACTCCGCTGTTCTGAATAGCTATGCGCAGCCCAACCTGGTCTGCCAACAGCGGGCTCCGCTGTTCTGAGTAGCTATTCGCACCCCTGGGGGTCCAGCTCGCCTCCAGTTTCCCCGCAGGAGGCGGGCGCGGCCTGGCCTCGCGGCTCGCCCATCCTCCCTGGGCGAGCGCGAGACGATATGAGCGAGCTGTCTGTCTTCTGCCGGGCGGACCGGCAGCCCGGTCGCGTGCGGGTTGGCCGGCGATCGTCGCGATCAAGGTCGCGACTCGCATATCGCAGGTCGCCGGGCTTATCTGCTTTGGCCAAGGATTCCTTGTGCGACCCGCTCGCTCGCCTGCCGGCTCGCTCGCCTGAAATGGGCGGGAGCGAGCCAACCCTTCTGCTGCTTTGCTCAACCTCTCTGGCGGGACCCGCTCGCCGGACACGGGGTTGTACACAATCCCCGCTCTTTTTGAGCTTGAATCAAGCTCGGAAAGAATCATCCAACCCGCGTGTTCGGCGAGCACTGTGCTGAGCTGGCAGGGAATCTTTTGGTGGCCCCCACTGTCCGGCTATAAATACATACCGCTGACCCCTGTAGGAGGCTCCCCGAATCCCTTTACTTTCTCTGAGCAGACTTTTGTTTCTCGATGCCGGTTAGCGAAGAGGTGCGAGCTCGCCTGGCGGCAGCGGTCCTGCAGACTCAGGAGGAGGCCCTCGAGGCCGCCCCATGGCTAGTTCGCGGATCTTCCGACCCTCTCTTCAGGCCGACGAAGGGAAAGATTGTTAAGCGTTCTCTGGCGGGTGACTGCCCGGCCTCCAGCTCGGCGGCGGGTGTTGAGGTCGTCCCCGGGGTACGTGGCCTTCCGCTGATTATCGCTGTTTCTCTGATTCTCTGTTTTGCAGGTAATTCCCTGTGAGGAGGTGGAGAACCGGGGAGAGGATCGTCCCCCTCCTCCGTCGCCTGAGAAGGTCGCGAGTTCCCAGGTCTGGATCGCCCACCTCCGGAAACTCCCCGTCCGGCGGTCTCCCACGGGCTGGGGAAATCTCTTGAGACCCTCGAGGGAGGGAACTTTCAGGGTCGGCCGGCTCTTCTCGCCCTCTGTCGGTGCGGGCGATGTGCCAACCCCTGGTGAGCTGGTTTTTATCGTTGGGCTTCGTCTCTTGCTCGCTCCTTCTGACTCGCTCGTTTGCAGGCTATAAAGGGCCTCCTCTGAAACCGAGATGAGCGAAGGATATTCGCCCCCGCCCGACGTGGACAGTGTTTCTGACTACCTGGGCGACCCGACCGACGCGGTCGGGATGAAGGGGCAGGTGACACGGCTGTTCCAGAAACACACACTGATGTTGAAGGAGATCATGAGGAGGGTTGATGAAGACAAGGCCGAGACTGAGGCCCGGCTCGCTGTCTTGGAGGGCCCTCGGCGTGAAGCGGAAGACGACGACGTCACCTCGCCGGGCGTGCATATAACGCGGGCCGAGGGACATCTTAGGAGCGCCACAGAGCAGGTCGGCATGGCTCAGCGGGAACTGGTGGCGGTTCGCGATTACCACGATCCTCGCGTGCCGCCGTGAGCGGGAACGAAGAGGCGGCACAGGTGGAAGTGGGTAAAGTACTGACCCAGTTGTTTGCCCCTCGCTCGCGGGATACCGCGGGGTTATCGTCATTTCGCAGTTATCTTGTATTTGTAATTGCTCGCGCTCTTTTAGCCCGCCTATGGCCTAACTATTTTGTTGCTGAGATGTATTGAAATTATCGTGCTGCTTTTCTTTTGTTTTCTGTGGGCGGGTTAAGGGAAAGGTCCATTCTTCCTTTGCGCTGATCGGGGCGAGGGCGAGCCGAGGAGCTCGCTAGACGGGAATCTCCCGTCTCGCGCGGAACGGCGTGCGGGTGCGGGTTGGGGTTGGTTCGCCCGCGCTGGTCTCCCGCGGTTGCAGCCGGGCGAGAACCGTGCCGGCTCGACCTTTGAGGTGCGCTCGTACGCGGGAAGTCGAACCGTCGGATTAATTTTTGCTATCCGCACCCCATCTTTCGGCGGGAAGTTTCCCGCCCTCTCTCTTTTCCTATAAATAGGCCTTGCCGGCCCTCATTTCTCCACCGACTCCAAACCCTCCTGCTTCCTGTTCCCGCGGAGTATCGTCTGTGTTCGCCTTCTGGCTTTCTCTCGCGCGTTCGGCTGCGACTCGACGGGGATGGGCGGAGGCGGCGGCGACGTGGACGGCCGAAGCAAGTGCGCTTGGACCTTCTCCGAGCATGATTTCCCTCGCGCCGTTATCACAGAGCGCGAATACTTGGAAGCTCTAGGCGACCATATCCCAGCCGGGTTTTCTGCGAGGCGACCCGAAGAGGGGGAGAAAATCAACGACATGTCTAGGGATGAGCTCGCCATCCCTCTCGCTCACTTTGAGGTAGGCCTGCGACTCCCCCTGTGGCCCGAGGTGCGCCAGGTGCTAAAATACTTCGGGGGTCGTCCTGGGCCAGATGACCCCGAACTCCATCGCCGTCATGATGGGGTTCGCCTGTTTCCTGCGAGAGGAGCGGGTGGAGTTCAGCCTCGCAGTGTTCCGGAAGCTGTTCTCCTTCAGGGCGAATCAAGACGGGACTGCCTACTTCTCCAGCGCCCACCTCAAGGTGCGGGAGACAGTTAACAAGAGCCATAACTGGCTGAAGAAGTTCCTGTTCGTCAAGGGGGACTTCGGCAACGTTCCCTTCTTGCCGGTGCAGCTCAGCGAGGCGAGCTACCGACCACCCAGCCTAGGCGGCCACGAAGCTGATCTGTGCGCGTTCTTCGCTGGGAAGAACTTTGAGGTCGCGTTCCTGCGCCGCCACCTTGACGACCTCGCTGCTGTCCCGCCGGGGGGAGGTTTGTCACTCGCCGCTGTTATACCTTATTCCCTTTCTTCCTTTATCTCACCCCTTCCTTCTGTCAGGCGAGCGCGACATCCCTCTTCACCCTCCTTACGAGAGCGCTCGCGTCCCCCCCGGGGGTGCGGATGCCGCCCAGCGCGACATCCCATCGGTCCCGGCCAAGAAGCGCCGGGTGGCGGACAGCCAGTTCCCCCCGCCGAAGGTGGTGAAGACCGCGGATCATCAATCCGCCGCGAGCCAGAGAAAGGGCAAGGCCCCTGCAGTCCTACCGGCTGAGGGTCCCTCGCCCCCGCGGGTTGCCTCAACCAGCGACTCCCCGGTCGGGGCGGCGGGCACCTCCGCGCCGCCGGGTGGGTCTGAAGCCGCTGCGGAGCCGGTGCCGAGAGGGCATCGGAACTTCGGCTACGGCGAGAAGTACTTGGACGAGCTTGGCGTCCCGCTCCTAGCGTGGGACAAGGAGTCGAACCGCGCGACGATCTCGACCCTGCTGCCGAGCTGGATGGAGCAGGATACCATCGGCGGGGAGGCGTACAGCCTCTCCTTTGGTCTGTACTCGCGCGAAGACGCCGCCATTTATGACAAGGAGGCGACGCGAGTGCTGATTCATGAGAGCTCGCGGGCCCAGCTGCGCGGTCTGGAGCTGGCTCACATGGTGGGGAGGCGCTGCACCCAGGTGGGCGGAACGCCGCGTCCATCCAAAAGATGGCGGATGAGAAAGAAGAGGCCCGGAAGCTCGCCCAGGCGGACGCGGACACTCACAGGAGCGAGCCGACGCGGCCGAGGAGACCCTCGCGCGGTACCTGGGCGGGGTGGTACGTGCTCAACCTGAGTCGCACTCCCTCCTTTTCGTGCACACAGCTCACGATTATTATTCCTATTCATTTTTCCCCAGGACGCGGCGACGGCGAGCCGGATGGGTGCCAAGATCGCCACCCTTGGCCAAGAAAAGGCGGCGCTGGAGGCGCGGGTACGCGAGCTGGAGGCCGCCGCCGCTGTCCCTCCTCCAGATAGCAGGGTCTGCCCGCGCGAGCATCTCTCCGACTACGACCTGGAAGTGCTAATGCATGCAAAGAACGCGGCCAGCGCAGCGAGATACACGATGCAAACGCTGCGGCGCGCGGATCTGCTTACGAGCGAGGCAGCGGGACTCTCGGCGAAGGACGTGGTGCCGGCGCTGTTTCTTCCCGTGCCGGAGCCTGGCGACAAAAACTTCCAGCCCATTTAGGATTTCTCTCACCCAGATCCCGCGTCTTCCTTGCCCTTTGTAATTTACTTTTTCAGATGAACATCATTATGTATATGTCTGTTTTGAGATGTATGCGCGGGTTGCGCTTATACTTCGTATTTTTAGCTGTTGCTCTTTTTTATAAGTGCTCTCTCGCCCCCCCCCCCCTTTTTATTTCTTCCAACGTTGTTATTGCCGGATGGCGCGACCTCCCCCTGCGGCCCGGCTCGGCGAGGTGGCTGCCCGCCCGCCGAGCGAGGCGAGCCGGTTCGTCCCTTGAGCGAGGCGAGCCGGCTCGTCCCTCGGCCGCATGCCTAATTCTCTGCGGGCTCTCGCCCAGGCCTGTGTTTACCCGGCCGCCTTTCCTGGGGCCTGAGGGTGGGGCTATGCTAGGCCCTTTCTCCCTTTTCTCTGACTAACTCTTGTGATTCCGACCTGCTGCTCATGCCTTTCGAGTAATTTCCGGCCTCGCCGGCTAGGTGGGAATCCGACAACGTGATTTTGTTCTCGGTTGCAGGTTTCGTCTAGTTCCTAAGCCATCCATCGAGTGACTTCCGGCCCTGCCATCTAGGTGGGAGCCTGGCAGCAGGATCTTTCGAGGTAGGGATGACACCGAGTGACTTCCGGCCCTGCCAGCTAGGTGGGAGCCTACAGCGGGATCTTCTCGGGGTCCAAACATATTCCGTCGAGTGACTTCCGGCCCTGCCAGCTAGGTGGAAGCCTGGCAGCGGGATCTTCTCGAGGCTAGGGATGACACCAGTGACTTCCGGCCCTGCCAGCTAGGTGGGAGCCTGGCAAGCGGGATCTTCTCGGGGTCCAACATATTCCATCGAGTGACTTCCGGCCCTGCCAGCTAGGTGGGAGCCTGGCAGCGGGATCTTCTCGAGGCTAGGGATGACACCGAGTGACTTCCGGCCCTGCCAGCTA